>JABCKV010000047.1:62903-104789 GCA_018282005.1 Asterophora parasitica
CGGGCCCCTTTGCAAAATCATCACGTCGGCTGACATCTGAGTGCAAGGTTAATCGATTGGTAGACAGTACTACAGATGTCCCATGTTGTGCATTTTCCCCTCCTTCTGGAATCGTGCCCGGTGGTTCATACCCCATTCTTTGACCTTGTCAAAGTTTCGACAGCTATGCAAAATATCGAAGCGGGGAAATTCCTCTTTCCCGGGGGGCCTGTTGAAGACGATTGTACTGATATCTGCGGAGCACTGGAGGGATTGGCGCAAAGAATTGACGCAGTGGGCAAGATGGATGTCACGTTCCTCAGTGGCGTTTGATGGGTAGTAGGCTGTTACGAGTTGAAAGTAAGCATCACTCTTGCCCGCTCCAGAATGTTAATGGCGTACCAGGATGGAGTGCCTTTCTAAGCAAGTTCTACGAGTAGAGTGGTTGTGTGAACCGTTGAGCAGCACTATCTGAAGCACGGAACTTACAAGACAGTGAAGCTGATGAAAAACGTCTATTCCAATGATATACTGGGAGTCGCTGTGTTCGATCTCGGCTGTGGCGTTGACAAGGTGTTTAGCTTGACTTTCGGAAATTTGTGATATCCCAACTACAGAAAGGTAAGCGTCATGGGGTGAAATAGAAAGAAATAGCTCTTACAATTGTACAAGTCCGTCCAGGCCTTGTCGACTTCATCCGACGGAGGTAAACTGTAGATGTCGGGAGCCTCTCCACCAAGAATCCCGCTGTGAAATTTAACAACTTCATATTCGATCACATCTTGTGCCGGAGCTGAAATATGAGGCCTTTAAACGCCGCTGCCATTACAGAGGTGACCGAGGTGAAACTTACAGTACAAGAGCTGGGCATTGGGATATACACAGCGGCCGCTCAGACGATATCCGACCAGAATGGAGATGCAGATGGTTTCGACGATCCCCAGGCATAGAAGAAGCCACAAAGGTACCGAAAGACGCCTTGCAAAATAACCAGCGCACGACTTAGATGATTCGTAGTGAGAACGCGCGGCCGCAAGACTCTCAGCATCAACATTCTCTTTGCTGAGCAGCGACTGGTAAGCTGTGGAGTCTCGACGAGGGAGTGCCATGCTTTCTACCACGACGAAGGGCCAAAGAGGTGGGTAGTAAGTAGAAGGAGCAGGTTCAGTGATCCAAATAGATACCAAGTCAATAAGACTAGGCCGAAGCGACCGGTCCTCGGAAGTACAGCAGGTTTCATCGCGCCACCGTCTATTTGCCTGCCTTGACAGCTTGACAGACGCTCGATGGGCAGTAGGAAGCAGTTTGACAAGAATATCCCAAATTGCGTCAAATGGAGCGATTTTGGTGGTCAACAGACGCCTGGTTGGAACCACAAGGCCGGTCGAAAGGCTGACTGAACTTTGGGCGTTGTAAGTATAACCAGGCCCGGCTTCTCAGTATGACGTGTGACGGAAATTCGTGATCCATCAGAAACGTGGTCGTAGTTCTATGCCCGAAATGGAAATGTGCGTGAAGATTGAGTGCTGCCAGTCGACGCGGTCCGTCACGCGAAGGCTGAATGAACGCAAGAACTGGCAAGAACAACGGGGCTGAGCTAAGAGCTATCCACGATCACGACAGAAATGGGCTTACCCCACCTCATAAGGTGCCATCGGCTTGAATGGGCAATACCACGTCAGGACTGCACATAAAAGAGGAGGTATTGGTTCCCAAAAATCTCAGCTACTCTCCCATCGACGATAGCACCAACACTGCCCATATCTCAACATGAAGGTCTCATTTGTTCTCCTCAGCATCTTCATCGCGTTGTCGACGGCGGCTCCTACACCAGTAAGACAAATTCATTGGTCAATGCTGACTTGCGGAATGCTGACCATTCCGAACCGCAATGTAGAATGAATTCGAGCTCCCAGTGGACATCAAATTTAGCGACTACAAGGATCACAACAGGCGCAGTCAAGATGTCAGTGTCGTCTCATTGGAAATCTTTAGACATACGCTTACCTTGCGCATACGTTCCTATTTAGGGTGCCATCCCACTGGATATCAAATTCAGCGACTATCACGATACCCACCCCAAGCGTGGTCAAGATGTCAGTGTCGTCTCATTGGTCGTCTTATGCACAACTCATTTTGTGCTTACTATTTAGGGTGCCGTCCCACTGGACATCAAATTCAGCGACTACCACGACACGCACCCTAAGCGTAGTCAAGATGTCAGTGTCTTCTCGTTGGTGGTCTTCGTCTTAATGCATAAGCTCACCCAGCGCATATTTTTAGGGTGCAGTCCCCCTCAAATTCACTGGCAGCGACTACAAGGACATTAAGAAGCGTAATCAAGATGTTAGCATTGCGCGTCTCGCTTATATCATCTAAACGCAGACGCTCACGTTGCAAATATTTAGGGTACCGCCGACGCAGCAGTCGACATTAGTTTTGTCGATTACACGGGTATTGCGCCCATCAAGCGAGGCGATGATGTCAGTTCTGTTTTTGCCACCAATGAGATCACGGCACTCACGTCAGTCTTCTAGGGAACGGTCGACGCTGCTGTTGAAATCTCATTCAAGGACTATCACGACGGTCCCGCCAAGCGGGCGACTGGTAGGACAAGCCGGGGCATCATAAAATAACATACTGAAGTTGTTCCAGCAAATGTGCACATACCTGGCCAAGACGTTAGTGCCTGATCTTTCGTTTTCCCTTGGAACACAAATGCTCACCTCATGGTTGGTAGGGCACCTTTGTGGTCGATGGTGACATCAAGTTCAATGACTACCATGGTAGCCAGAAGCGAGGTAAATGTCCTTTCGATTCCAAGTTTTGGGAGCAAGCCTATATGGCCACTGATGCGCTTAAAGATACCAAGTCTGCTGCGAAAGATGTGAGCTCCACAGATCATTGTCACGTATAGTACTCACATTGGAACCTCACGATAGGGAAGCTACAACCCCGACGTCGAGATTTCTTTCGAGCACTATCAGGGCAGCGGTCGCCGAAGCATCGGGGACACCTACAACCCTGATGTTGAGATTACTTTCGAGCACTATCAGGGCAGCGGTCGCCGAAGCATCGGGGACACCTACAACCCTGATGTTGAGATTACTTTCGAGCACTATCAGGGCAACGGTCGCCGAAGCATCGGGGACACCTACAACCCTGATGTTGAGATTTCTTTCGAGAAATATCAGGGCCACGGTCGCCGAAGCGTCACCAACGGTAACGAGATTCCCCTTTCTCACCACAGCTGGCGCATTCACTAATGACCTTGGTTACCTGCGTCGGACACGTTCAGATGACGTGAGTGTCATAGTTATGCATGCCAAGTCATAAAATGCTCACCTCAAAATTTCGAAAGACTGTCGAGGCCGACGTTGGCATCGAGTTCACCAAGTACCAGGGGGGACCGGTTGTGAGTGCACTATTCATCGGCTGACATATATTTACTAATATCTGGTTTTTCCAGCCTAAGTGACCGCTGAACGTGATCTTGATCAGAAGGGCTTTTACGGTTGTGCGATAGGTTAGCGACATCGACAGAAAGGCTTGAGGCAAGGCGAACTCACTTCGCGCCACAGGTCTTCTTAACGTGTTTCGCCTAGGTGGTGTCGTCTTTGTCGTTGGTTTGAGAGCGAGCTTGTACAAATTTTGATCACTTATGCTGCAATTACCACAACGTTTCGTGTGATTTTGTCCTGCCATCGGGAGCAGCTTCCTTCGACAATCTGTATTCATAATTTCTTCCCGTGGCCAGAACAGTGGGAAGAGGGCGCATTAGCTAACTTCGAGAGCAAGTAGAAAGATTCAATGAAGACATACACCCCACAAGCCACATTGTCCTCATCACCAGCGTCATCATGCCTTCTACCCTCACCGAAATCACTTTAAATCACACATGAACAATTACTGATATCTCCCACTATATCCAACTCTGTGACCTCTCTCCAACTGTCTGTGCAATTTCCGCGGGCGCACCATAGTTTGTTATCGCTGTGGAACGGTGCGGAAGATACCAGCTGGAATTCGGCTGGTGGGGGCTGGTGGGCTAGGGGTATGGGTGCCTCACGAGCCCCCCAGGTTCGGCAGAATGAACTTGGCCAACTAACCAAGATTGTTGATAGTAGCCTGAGCCGCCTGCCTGTCAGCAGGATGGACATGCGTCACTAAATTGATTCAGGGCGATCGTGACGGAAGAAACGCCTAAGTAACGCCTTGGTAGATCCTCGCTGCGAGTCGGAGAACCTTGTATCCAGGAAGAGTTGGCGGCGTGAGCCACGCGAAACGTTACCCTTTGCGCCGTCTGGTCTGATGTATTAGGGGCAGCTGGCGTAGAGGCCCCAAGTTAGGATGTCCAGCGGAGTGAATGGTCTCTGTGAAGCATGCTCGGTGAAAGTTATGATAGTGCGATGCTTGCTCGTATTATTTGCGGAGACAAATCCGAATCTCGTATTACATAATAAGCAGCCCAAGTCTTTGTTAGTCCGTCATGTCGCTGTGTGCTGCGAGATTTGGGAGTACTCTACAAAATGCTCTATTGCGCCACACATCAAGTGCGTGGTCCAGCGCGCGCCAGCTTCATATACAGCTTCATTCTTTGCTGAAAAAATCTCCTCCGTCTCCAAATACCCCTTCAACATCCCACTCTCTCCCTCGAAAGGTCGCGACGACTCGGAGCGTCCAGCGCGCGGTGTGTTACTCACAGGCCGCATCTTCTCCGTTCAACGGAGAATCGCGACTCACATCTTTTGAGGATCCGAATCGACCGGGGCTGTTCTTTCACCTCGTGCAGCCGCCGACCCCAATATCATCGGCTCGACCAGCTTATGCTCTGTCTTGGCTCGAAATACCACCACCACGTGCAACTTCGAGCACCATCATCGGGTGGTTGCCTTCAACACGTCCGGAGGATAAATTTGACGCACGGGAGACGGGATTGAGTGACTTCAAGGAGAATCGTACGTCCAGCAGGCGTCATGAAGACTGCGAATGCGCTGCTGACAGCTTTTCCCTCTAATACAGGCGACTTTCGGCGTATTCTGCATGAAGTGGTTAAGGATGGGCTCCAAAACGACGTAGATGATATACAAAGGAATGGAGCCCTTCATCTTCAGTCAGGGTGGATGCATATTAACGGTGCGTGTCGTGTCATCCCTCACACCCACCGTTTTCTGCACCAGGACTCATTTTACCGTTGAGACGAACGCAATCTCCCTGCCGTTGGGCGGATAGGTGATCCAGACGACATTATCGGTAGCGTTCTGGTGGAAGACAACAAAGTATACAACTCACGGCCTGAATGGTGATTGTTGATGCTCACGAACGCCGTTTGCAAACCAGATTCTCCCAGACACATATATGGAAATGCCGTCGTATCGCCTTTGCACGGATGACGGTCCCATTCAACTCTCTCCAGGCCTTGCAGAGCACCTCCGGACTCGCCTTGAACAGGTGGATAAGGAGGAGCGGTCTAGCGTCTGATTGGTCTCCTAAGGCTTGAGGACCATTAAGGCCTGAGGTTCCTCCTGACCCAACAAGTGGGCTCCCGCCTTCATACGCATCTGGCATCGGCTTAATACCGCCCGGTTCACGCCAAGATCACCCAAAGAGCTTTATCTAGGCTCACCATTAATGTACGATGCATTCCAGTGGTTTTCTGAATCATCACCTCGCGAACAGACGGTGGCCTTTGTCCTGATCGCTGAGAAAATCTGGTCTATGGCCAAATCACCAGTTGCGTGCGATCATCCGCTCAGGCCTCAGGATTCGGACTTCGCCAGAGATCGCACTTCTACATTCGTCCAAACGATTAGGGACTGATTTTTGATATAACAGGCATTGACCAAAATGATATAACGAGCGCAGATAGCATAAGGGCATAGAACGGCAAGAAAAAAAAAGAAAAAAAAGCAAACATAACTGAGGATGGAAGCAGGCATGTCGAAGATGAAAGTCATAGCGGTATGTGAGTCGCGGTCGTAAAATAAAATGAGATGCTGTGAGATACAGTACAAGATAAGGTTAAACGTTGGATTGTAATGGCTACACAGGCTATCATCCTCGATGGATCGAACTGGCAGGCGACCTTGGGCCGAACAACCCAGGACTGCGATCTTGAGTATCAGGCACCAAGAGATGAGGCGCTGGAGTTGAGCTCTCGCTTGGCGCTTGGCCCGCATCAGCTAAGTACACTGTCAGTGAGGCACTTGACTTTGGAAGAAAATTCACATACGATGCCAGGTATTCCACGACGTTCTGGGATCAGGCCGGAAAGCATGATGCATCATCATATTCGAGGGGCCGGCCTGAGGAGGTGGCGGGGGCATAGGTGGTGCCGGCGCTGCCTCCTTCTTGGGCTTACGAACACGAGGTGTTTTGGGTGTCACCTTGCGCCAACCGGGCTTCGCAGGTGGTGGGATTTCCGGTGCGGGGGGATCTTCGGGGGGTGGCTGAGGTGGATCCATAGGAGGTCCTCCTGGAGCGCCCGGCGCGGGTTTCCTAAGAGAAAACAAAAAGAGTCAGGCGATGTGGTGAAAAAGGAGGATGTGCTACGAACCATTCGGGATCAAACTCGCCACCAGGGCCATACTTGGACTTCATGAAGAGTAGATAACCCATTTCGCTGGAAGACGTAGGACGTAGGACGTGAGTTGGGCTTATGGAGAGATGACGATGAAATCATACTGTTGTAATCCCCGGCGTTCCTCGCGTAATTTACCGACTTCCCCAAGTAACATACGGACTTCAGAAGCCAGAGCTTTGCTAAACTCGTCCAGATACTGGAAGAGAAGGAATAAGAGACTGGTTCTGCGTCGAGAACTGTTGCTAACATACCCCTTGAACATTGAAGGTGACTTGTTCGTTCGCCGTAGATTGTACACTGGCGATGGTCTCCTGGTGGTAGCGAGCACAATCTTCGCGCCAGCCTTTTGCACATAATGTCAAAAGAAGGACATGGTCTGAAGTGTAAGCGTAACAAACCATTCGACAACTCGGTCAACACGGCTCGCTGTTCGGCGTTCTGCTCCTGAAGAGTTTTGATCACATCGTCCAGGTCTAAACAATGGTGAGTGAGACGTTAGATAAAATGTCTGTGTTAGGATATACCTGGACCCCTCTCCCTGGAGACCTTCGCCTCCAACACTAAATCTCGCGTTTCTTCCATGTCTTGTGCCAACTTCCGGACGAGAGCCTCCATGTCGAGCATCTTCTGGTCCTTTTCAGAGCGCCGATTCTGCTTCTCCGCCCAACGCGCATCCGCAAGCTCACTCTTTCGTTCACTTACATCACATTGCTCTTGAACCAAATTGGTGATGTCCCCGAGCTGATTGCGGACGGCCTCGTCCCGCTCCAGGAGCGCACTGCTCTCGCGCTCGCGCTGCTCCGTCTCGATGAGCATTCTTTGCTCCTTTTCACTCGCCAGCTCTGCCCGAACCGCTGCCAGCTCGTCTTCCAGGCCCTTGATGCGGAGTTCCTGCGCTTCTGCCTGCTGTAGTCGATCCATCGTTGCCTGTTCCAACAATATCTCCCGTTCGCGTGCGGCAGCTTCTCTCTCACGAGCAAACTCGTCCCGTTCCGCCTTGACGGTGTCCAGGATGTCGATTGCATGCTGAGATGCTGCTTGTTGTGCCACAGTTTCTCTTGAGTGGACAGAAACCCCATCACCACCTGCGGTCTCGGCGGTTACATTCGCCATTTGATGAACTGCGGGTTCCGTAGAGGGAGGTGGTGCTGGAAGGGCGGCAATTCGGTTGTGAAACTCGTCCCAGATGAGTTCAGCCCGCTCCCGAGCCTCTCGATGGCGCCGCTCCTCTCCTTCCTGGAAAACGCGGTCTCTATCTGCTTCATTGAGACGGTACTCTTGTTCGCGTTGATCGTCAGCGTCGAGAACAGAACGTGCAGCGTTATGCAGCTCTCTTTCTGCCTCGTCCAGACGATGGGCGCGTTCTTGCTCCCTTTCCACCTCTGATAGGTCATCTGGGAGGGGCGTGGCGGTATCATGACGCGATCTGATGCTGTTGGTCCGCCTTCCCGGTGTGACGGGGTGGCTCGGGACAGGGAGTGGTCGACCTTCATCATCCGACGGTCGTTCATGTCCCTCCACTCCAACAGTTGGCAGGTGAGAAGCTCCAACGTTTGACAGGTGAGAAGGCACAGGGACTGCCGGCGAGGAAGTATGGTGGGTAGCCTGGCTCGGGTGACGAGAGATATTGGATGGCACATGGGAGACGTTTGTTGGCTGTCTAACGAGGTTAGTTGCGGTATGACCGAGATTGGCAAGTGTTTCATCTTCGGGGTGAACATCGTCGCCGTATTGGGAATGGCTGAAATCTCCGGAACCTGGCAGAAAGGCAAGTCAGACTCATCGACAGGTTCAAGTCGGTGAAAGCTTACGAGATTGTGAGCGACCAGTGCGTCCAGTAGGCACCCTGTGTAACGAGCCCCCTTCGCGCAATGGGCCATCTGGGTAGCTATACATGCTAGGAGTGCGCTCATGAGACCCACCAGGGTGCGCATGAGACCCAGCGGCAGTGGTGGGAGTAACGATCTCGATGGGAATATTAGCACTGCCGTGCCCGGAGGGTGGAGGTCTTAATGTATGTGCCGGGGAACCACTACGGCCCTGTGCAGCGTTGAATAGCCGAGTACTTGCAGGATGAGGATGGTAAGTCCTGCCAGAATCGCGACTCAAAGCCCTGCGACCACTGTGTGCTCTATGGGTTGGTGAGCGACGAGGTGTCAAAGATCGTGAGAGGCGACTGGATGAGTAGCTCCGTGTCCGTCGATGGCCTCTCGGTGACTGCCTATGTGGCCGGTGATGTCTTCCGTGATCTTCGGGCGTATAGCTCCTCGATCCTCTTCGATGCCTGGGCTGATTATGGTGCGGAGATCTTCCTCTGCCTCCGTCCCGGTCACGCGCAGGAGAATGGCGTCGAGAGGAACGTTCTCGGGGATAACTGTGGTAACCTGGGGACGGGGTACGGCGGCGTGGTGAGTGACGACGATGGTGACCCCTCGGAGAGTAGCTCCTGGAACGCGATCGGGAGTGGCGGCGATGCGAATGAGGTCCGTCGTGATATGTGGGCGAACGGGGTCGATTGTGGTACGTGGGCGAATAAGGTCGATTGTACATGGGTGAACGAGGTCGATTGTGATGTATCTGTGAATGAGGCCGATCGCGATATGTCGGCGAATAAGGTCGATATGTCGGTGAACGACGACGTCGGTCGAAATAACGACCTCTGTCGTCATAGGGCGAATAGTGTCGAGGACGTCCATATCTGTCGTAAGAACGTGAGCGAGGTCGACCGCGCGGATCCATCATCACAACAGGGGCACCAGGGCCAACAAGTGCTGGAGGCTGCGCTTGCGGATGTACGCTCGTCGGTGCCGCTTGAGGAATAGTGACAATCTGCGGTACAGCCGTCCCAGCCGTCGGCAATATAGTCGCATGTCGAGGTGACCGAGAACGAGAACGGTGGTGGTGACTTCTCGACCTTGATCGTCCGCGTCCATGGTCGGGCATCACCGTTGGTTGGAGGACGACAGGCGCAGCGCCGCCACCGCGGGAGTGTGACCGATGCGAACGACGAGATGAAGAACGAGACTGTGGTTGAACGATGACTTGTGGATGCCCCATCGTCGGTACATGTCCAGGCATGCCCGGCATAGGCATTCCTGCCATAGGGATTGCAGTCATAGGCATTCCTGGTTGCATTGGCATCGTTGAAGGAGCGGGCTGTGGCTGCATGATAACAGTCGGTGGCATCTGCTGCGGGAATGTCGCCTGAGGTTGCTGGCCTTGGATGATGACTGGTGGGGCACTAGGGCTATGCCGATGTTCATGGCTGCTCCTGCTCCTACTTTGTCGGCGCCGATGGCGTCGACTGCTTGAACTTCGACTTCGACTGCGACTTCGGTTTTGGGGAACAACAACGACTGGCTGTTGAGGAAGGCCCTGACCCATCATGGGCTGCATGGGTACATTTGTAAAGGGTATTCCTCCCGGGTGGACGAACGGTGTCGTTGGAGGGTCATGACGATGTGGAGATCGGGATCGAGACCGAGACCTATCACGTCCCGTAGTTTGGATGATGATGGGTTGCTGAGGTTGTGGCGCAGACGCTGGATGTGGATCGGCCCGGTGTTGGTCACGCGGTGGACTTCGACTGCCACTTCGGGTTCGATCGCGACTACGATGCCTGCGACTACGACCACTGGGGTGTCGACTATGACCTCCACTGCGGCTTCTGCCTGGACTTCGACTTCGACTGCGGCTACTAGAGCGACTTGAGCCACGCATGATGATGTGCTGAACGGGCTCTGTGTGACCCATTGAGGGGACCACAGCACCAGGGATTATACTCTGCATGGGACCAGGTATCCCAGGCTGAGGCATGGGAATTCCGGTCTGTGGGGGGTAACCTGACTGGGGTGCGTAAGGAGTTCCAGGCTGGTGGATGATTATGGGCTGCGGAACCTGCTGTTGTTGAGGATCATGATGCCCCTCTGAACGATGCGCGTCAGACGGTTGCGGCGGTGGAACGATGATAAGAGGAGGAGCCGGTGCTGGCGCCTGAGCTGGACCTTGCCCAGCATCAGAATGGTGTTGAGGGGCAGCCAGGGTAGCTGGAGTGGCAGCTGGAGCGGATTCCAACACGACACGGTGCGTAACACTGCGTGGGCTACGACTACTGCTGTGAGACCGCGAACGTGCCCTACGACCGCTGCTCCTCCGACCGGAACTCGTCCTCCTACCAGAATTCGTCCTGCCGACGTTACGCATTTCATGACTATCACTGCTCTCAGTGTCACTGCTCATACTACTCCTATGAGACCCCGAGCTGCTGCTAGGAGGAGAACCTGCCATTTCGACGATGCGGGGGTTAGGATATTGAAAGGGTACTGGGAGAGCGGGGGTAGGCGCCATGTCTGGGGGAATGAATGGGACAACATTGTCAGATGGTGCCCTTTGCGGCCCAGGTCCCGGCATTGGCCCTGGACGGTTGTAACCATCCAGCGGAATAGGCGGAGCTGGTGCTATAGTATTTAGCCCTGGCGTATGATGTGGCGTGTAATGGGGAATAACAGGTCGACCAGGCTGACCAGGTGTCGGTTGTCCTTGAAGGTGGTTAGGGAAGTTCTGAGGTATCACCGGTGGGATGACTGGATCATTGGGTTGAAATTGCGAATTCGGAACAAATCCAGGTGGAAGGTCGTCGACAACCTGGGGAATCACCGGCCGGTGCTGTGGTTGAGGCATCTGAATATTAGGCGCATGATGTTGAGGCTCAGGCATCGCCATGGGTGCTCCTTGAGGCATGCGAGCAGGACCGAGAGGCGAGCCGTGTGAATCGGACGAGGAGCTTGGGCTATGCTCACTCGCTCCAGGAAGCACTGAACAAGATTGAGCCAGGGGGATAAAACAGAGAAATTCGAAACTAACCATTGACGGAAATGCCTTGGATGTCCCTTCTGAGTTCGTCGACGCGAGCATTCAGTCCTCGCATTTCGTCCAATCGATCCACGGTGTTCCTCTGTAACCACCCGTTGAGTTGCTCCATATACCGCATCATCTCCCGCTGTTGCGCAATGGACGCATCTTGAGCAGCCTTGTTATGCTAGTCAAAAGTCAATCAGTGTCCGGGCATTAGGATGGAGGAAAATACCCTCAGAATCTCCATCATGCCGTCGAAATACGGCGGTAATCGAACAATAACCTAGCGTAGAGTCAGGGGGGTGCTTGGGCTTGGATATGTCTGCACATGGTTTACCTGTGGACGCCCCTCGACTGAACCAGTCCCTGTTTGAGGCCGAGGCTGAGGTTGGGTTTCCTGGTCGCGTGGATTCGCCAAAACGCGAGAAGGCTACATAAATCTTGTTCAACACTGAGCGTGAAATCATTTCCAATGAACACACCACAGTTCCCACATTCGCAAGATTTTGAACGTCCTCCGGCGCCCTTGGAGCATACCAGCTCGGTCCTTGTTCTCGCACGCCCCCCAATGCCGGCGCCGTCTGGGAACGAGCCGGGTGCAGATTAGACTAAGAAAGAAAGATAAGTTGCGAAGAGTGTGAAGACAAGAACAAAACAACATACGACAGGGGGAGCAGGCGGAATGTATATCCCATCAGTGCCGGGATGCCTCTCCTGCCGGTTGCGCCGCAACTCTCGCTCCATGTCCATGTCCAGGCCAGCGTCGCCCGTTGCAGGTGGCACCCCCCCTGTTGCAGGCGGCTGCTCAGCCCCGGGCGTATCGGCTAGTACCTGCATGGGCTCGGCGGAAGTCTCTGGCTGCGCCCCAGATTGCGCCGTCCGCCTAGGACGCTCAAGGGGGGCGCGAGGCACCGTCCGAGCGAGGACATTTCGCATGCGACTAGGGAACGTCTGCGGCGGGGGCTCAGTTTCAGGCCTCGGCGGGAGACTCTCGATTGTCACAAGACTTGGAGTCCTTCTTGCCCGACGCGAAAAGTTTAACTGAACGACGTCCGGTGGCGCTTGAATATCTGGCGGTGGGATGTTCATACTTGCACTCAACATCTCGTCGAGAGTTTCCTGTAGAGTTGGCCCTTGGCGCGTTGGCACAGGAGCGTGAATGCCCTGGTCCCTGTCATAGTCTCGCAGAAAATCGTTTAATTGGGCCATGTTCATATCAGAGCCAATTGCGGAGAGTGGTGCCTCCGGGTACGAATCATGAACGACCTCGGGCTCGCGAGGGATCAGCGATTGAAGTAAACCCTCGATGCGATAGAGCCGATCCTTGAGCTCCGCATCTTCAGGGATCTGTGGACTGGGCTGGCCTCGGAGTGTATCAAACATACGATTTTGACCATCCCGTAAGTCACTGAGTTGATCTCTGATTGCGTTGATCGGTGCTAGAAGGTCTGGGGGGGTAGCAGGAGGGCGAACAGTGGATACGGACGTTGACGATGGACTTGGAGAAGCGGGAGGGAAGGGACGACCAGAAGACTCTGAGCTATCGGGGTACGGTGGGGTTTGCGAGGCTTCACTATCCGAAAATACCGACGAAGACTCGTCGGAATCTGCTGGTATCATCGGGGCGTGCCAAGGCACCGGAGAATGTTGGTACGAGGACGAAGCCTCCGAATCAAGGAGATCGTCATCTGAGTGATGAGAGGATAGGTATGAGCCAATGCTGCTAGCTGAGCTTGTGGCCCGAGACAACGACGATCCTCCCAGTCCACGCTCGCCCACAACAACCATGGATGCCACAGGACTGCCACCGACCATCCTATTAACCCGTACAACCACATTCTCGACCGCTCGCGGTGTTTCGTGAGCCTGTACTTGTGGTGGTGGTGGTGGTGGTGGTGGTGGTGGGGTCCTGTGAAGGTACTCGGAGAGATCTCGCAATTCGCTTCGAAGAGCTCGCACATTATCCGCGAGTTCCTGATGCTCATCTCCTCTCGCATCGTCGTATCGACGTAGATCGTCCGCAATACGATCTATATCGCGAGACAGATCACGCTCTGTGGGTAAACTTTCTGACGATTGCGTCCTCAGGCTTGATCGAGTAGTCTGCGCAAATCCATGAGGTGTTGAAAGCGTGACCACGATAGAGCCGTCTGGTGTTTGAAGCCGGTTGTCGCGCACAGAGAACGGCGAGTCCTGGAAGTCAATCAATCGAGTGAAACGTGATAATCAAGGCCAATGCTTACCAGCTGGTGTTCGGTTTGCGAAGGAGTTGTCAGAAGATCGGGCACCGTCGACACATCAATATCGTCAATAATCTCTTCCTCGAACAGTGATCTGGAATCAAAGATGGACGAACTAAGTGATGCCTGTGAACGGAACGAGGACGCGGATGCGTTTGAAAGTGATCGAGCCAAGGGAGTCCGCGCCTCGTCCGATAACGACAAGTCGGAGGGTGTCCCTACATCTGCGTTGGATATGACGGACCGGGACAAGGAAGGAATCGGGGTCACTGCAGTCGGAAGTGACGACTGCGACAGGGATAAGCTCCTTGGCGTGGTCACATCCAAGGAGGATGGTGTGTCAACGTCTGAGGAGGATGCCATCGTTGGCGATAACCCAGCAAGTGGCGTCAAAGCAGGGAGTGGAGACCGTGCAGATCCAAGCGAGAGGGCTGACGGCGTTCGCACGTCTGACGACGATGATATTGAATGCAACGGCATCGGTACAGGCGTCAACTGGGGAAGTGGCGAGTGCGGTATCATTGTCGAGAGAGTCGTTGGTGTCTCAGGAATAGCAGTCATGCGGCCGACAGACGAAACTCCCGACCTGCTGGGCCTCAAGACGGAGGTGTCAAAGGAGGTATCGACCCCCTCTGGTACAGCCAACGATATGACAGAAGGTGACGGCGCAAGTTGAGATGATTCATAGGACACATCAGACTCTTCAGCCCAACGATGTGGACTGGGTGGCGGGGGCGGCTCCGAAAATGGTGGTGTGAGGTCGCTGAGGCTAGAGACAGACGACATGGTGGGGCTGGAGATAGAAGACAAGCGCGGAGCAGGAGTGGAAGCATGTTCTGTTGGGGCTGGAGAGCTCGACAGAGCCAGTGTAGATGGCGTCAAGTTCGAAGACGACGAAGAAATCGTGTCAGACAACAGGACAACACTGCTTGAAGCATCAGAGTTCGAAAGGGATCTTGCCATTGACGGTTGTGAAAACGAAAGTATTGAAGGAGTTGCAAAATCGGGTGAATCTTCCGTCGGGGTTGAGAAAGATGGTGTCGGTGACAATGACGGCAATGACGGAGGTAGCGGAGGTAGCGGGGGGGACAGCGATGGAGTGAGCTCGAGGGAAGCGACTGACGACACAGACGGCGGCAGGGGAGGGAGCACATCAGAGAACATCGACGGCGAACGGATGGAAGGGATCTCTGAGGGAGGCAACGAGGGCAAATTGAGTACGCTCCTCGAGTCGTCCTCAGATGACAGCTTGACCGACGAGAGTGTAGGTGTGTTCTGCTCGGACGGAATCGTCGGGCAAGGCTCCGCTGTGATATACTCTGAGCCTAGGGAAGGTTCAGATATCGTTCGATAGTGGGAATATCCTGTGTCCACCGTTTTGTACTCCGATTCGGATGGAATGGTGGGGAAGGACGCATATGACGACTCAGACCCCTCAAAGGACTTGATGGAACCCTTCAATGAGGGGCTTCGGGCGGTGAGATAATCTGAGCTCCCTCCAGAGGCCGTTATGAAGTGCTCCGAGCCAACTTCAGATGCTACATCAGAGACTTGTTCAAGAATTTCTGGAGGCGGCGCCGACGGGGAAGGCGTGAAGCTGTCGTTACTGGAGGTTATCGGACGACCAGTGAGATCAGTGAAGTCCGAAGAGGGGCAGATGTCGTAGCCTGTCTCGCTGGTCTCTCCCGCGTTCAAAGTATCCGTGGAATCAAAGCCACTGCTATCCGTCGTGTAGCTCCCACTTTGCGAATAGCTACCGCTTGGTGTATAGCTCCCACTATCAGAGTAGTCCCTGCCGCCCAAACTATGAATTCCACTGCTCGGAGTGAATGTCCCACTTCCATAATTCCTTGAGTCGTAGCTCCTCGAGTCGATCGAGTGCGTTCCACTCTCAGGCGTATAGGTCCCGCTCAAGTTCTCCTTGTTTGACAAAGCGTCACTGTGGCCAGACGAGTATGACCGGGAACTGCTCCTCCCAGGCCGCCTCCGAACTTCTCTGGTACGCGAAAGTGTGGAAGGGGAAGTGCCTGTGTACGAGCGCGAGTCCTGCGAGTCGCCAAGATAGGACATGGTATCCGTTCTGCCATACGAGATTGTGGTCGGCTTCAGATGGGTACCGGTAGTCGATGTGCCATAGCTATACGATGTCGCATCCGTCCCGAGCCCGGCTGATGTGCGCAATTCCGACGAGAACTGAGTCGAGTAGTACGACGACTTTGTCCCCTCCGACGAGGCGGTGAAGAATTGCTCGTCAGAAACTTCGGAGTGCGCCCGGTCACTTCCTCTCCCACTGCTCGGCGGCGGCGTAATGGTCACGTCGCGTCCCAGAGATGCCCCACTCGACATCGTCACCGGCGATCCTCCAAAGATCAGACTCGCGAATCCCAATCCAGGTCTTGCGCCTCTTGCACGCGTCACGGCCGACGCGAACTCCGCATCCAGATCCGTCATGGACCCACTCCGCCTGAGCAGTGAGCCAGTCCTGGAAGGCTGAATGGCGCGTGGATCGCCAGGATAGACGTATTCCTGGTTGTAGATGACGCTGTCATCTACTGTGCGAGTGTGGTGTGAGGATACAAGCGACGTGCGGCGGGAAAGACCACCAGACTTGGAGGAGGTCGAGGAAACATTAGACGCGAAGTCGGGGATGGAAGGGAGAGATCGAAGAGGGGGTACGTAGACGGTCGATCTTGAGCCGGTGCTGGAAGTACTTGTACGGCTGTCGATAGATAGGATTGTCCTGATGGATCCCGTGGGCGAACGGGTGACGGAAGAGGAGTCGGGCATCGCAATGGGACGGTTGACCGCCTCCCTGCATAGACAGAATTTGATCAGCAAAAACTTCCATTTAGACCGAAGGCAGCACGCACCACAGACGGTTGACCCATTTCTGACGTTCCAGAAGACTCTCCGCCGCTAACCTCTCGACGCCATCCGCGTACAGCATGTGGAACGGAACTAATATATCCATCAATCGTTGTCTATCCCTTTCCACGCTCTGCGACCTCGCAGCCATCGTCCCGATATCATCCCTCGAGCTTGGATGCGTCGGTGAAGGCGCCGACTGAACACTGGTACAATTGAGCAGATCAAGCGCAACAATCCCCCTTCCACCTCCGGGAGACAGCCATGAAAGCAAAAGCAGTTGCGGATACAGGAGTGCTTGGCATCTTTGCCAACGATAGGGAGGCGCATCGTGGACGTTGAGATACCAAAGTAGTCCAATGTGGAGAGGCTATAGTAAAATAGGTACAAAATCAGCCAGAAGGTTCAAAAGAGACAAAAATGCACCTACTGCTTCGTTGCTTTGTGTGTACGGAAGCAAGTCTGCTACGTCCAACCCAGGTGGAAGATGTCCACTCACCACGCTACGGATGCTAGCAGCGTCGGGATCGCCTCTTCGGGTTGGGGTGATTGGGTCACTGTCTTGACTGCTCCGCTGTTGGAGATAACCATTCGCTCGCTGCGCCCTCCTCCGCATTCCAAATAAGCCATCACCATCCGGAGGAGGTGAGGCACTCGTCACGGACCCAGGGGCGGAGTTCTTGCCGGGAGATTTGCTCAACGACGGAGTGCGCTCCTTCCAGAGGGCGACGATGTTCCGCACTGAAGTAAGGGGAGAACGAGGAGAGGTCTGTGAATGACGGATGGTGGACGTGGGGGTTCTGGACGTGACAGTGTTCGTGCCCAAGCCCGTGAAGGTGTCAGTGTACGTCCCAGTATCCGTCATTGTGTGAGTTTTTGTAACTGTGTCAGAGTAGGTGCCCGTCTCCGTCCCACTGTACGTCCGAGCGTCCGTTCCTGTGTACGTCCTGGAATCCGTCCCTGTGTATGTTCTGATAGTCCCAGTGCCGCTGAAGGTGCTGGGTGGCTGAGTCGTGTAACTCGGTGCAATGTATGATCCTGTCCCCCGGCTGTACGACCCTCCAGGTGTTGTTGAACGGAATGTGCTAACTCCTCCCGACATCGCAGTCCACGGCCGAGGAGGTGGGGAAAGGAAAGTTGACCCCGTGGGCCTGGTGTCCATCGCAGTGTACGAGCTCGCCGATTTGATAGGGGAAGACGGTCGCGAACCATAACCATATCCAGCGCTGCTATAGAAAGGGCTAGAAGGTCGCACACCAGGCGCCGATGCTGTTCGCGAGTGCCCCCCGCCAGGACTGCTGGTTTCAAAGACAGCAATCAGTTCGGTGGCACGACCGGGCGGTGGGAGAGTGCGGTCCGACCCGAGGTCCGTCAAAGACCGGGAATGTGAAGAAGGAGTTCCAAGCAAAGCTGAGCGACGGAAGGTCTCAGGCGTCGGGTTGACAGGCCTCGTGCCAGATGCAGAAAACGCGCCAGAGTTAGGGCGCGACGACTCTTCTGTCCTCTCTGTAATTTTGCTGAGGCGTGCATTGACGTTGCCTGGAGGTGGGGTCTGTGCGGAGCGCAGAGTGAGAGTCGGGAGGGAAACAAAAGATGGGGAGCCTGTGTATCCTGTTCCGGTGTACGTCCCAGTATATGACCTCGACCCAGAGGTATACGACGGACCCGAGGAAGAGCCGTGCGACCACTCAGTCAGGGCTTGCTCAGTGTCATCAAATTCGTCCTCGAGATCGTTAAGGGTGGCTTCGACTTCGTCGATGGAGTTGTCGTCGGTGTACGCGTCCGAATCCGAGTTTGACTGGGATGGCGAAGGGGATACGGTGATGCGCCTCATCTGCTGAGCCGAGCCGCTGTCGTCACCGTCAGACGACGGACGTTGAGAATCTGGAAAGAAGTTGAGTATTAACAGAAACGGTCAAGCTTGAACGTTGCGCACCGGAACGGGAAGTGTATGAGTATCTTGAGGGTGAAATGGGAGTCTGGGTATCAGAGAATGAAGTAAACGTTGCGACCCCGTACTGGGGCGACCATGGATCTGGAGAGTTGCTCGACATTGCAGGGAACGACGAGCAGGATCAGTCAATACGCCTACCAGTACCAACAACTTTTACAAAGGCGGCAAATGCAAACCAACAGTTCAACACGATCATGTGATCACTCAGGGCAGGCCTTTTGGCGCTCCTATCATCATCACGTGTGTGCCCACGAGGATAGATGCGAAAAGACGAACATGACGATCGCCGTAATGATGAGTGAGCTCTTAATGAGCTGCTATTACACGTAAAGCTGCTACGAGTTTCGTGGCAAGGGTCCAACTTGGCCAAGTAGGGATTTGCACAACAAGTACTAAGTACTCACCTTCGGCCCTCGGGCCCACGCATGCATCCTCATGGATCGCAATCCCCTGACCACTTACAACCTCGGCAACAAGCTTCCTCTATACAACCTAGGCGTGCGTGGTAATTAGTACCGCCACCGTTTGAACTTTCCTTGATTGTTGATTGCGGCAAGCCGCAAGAAGTGACCTGATACATAGACGAACAGTGAGAAACCAGATGTGAGAAACACATCCTCTCTCATTGCCAAGCCTGGTTAGATTGAACTAGTGTGGGCACTTGCTACGTTGAACGCGTTGAACGTTGAACGACTCGATTTCAAGCCGGCACGTCGGAGCAAGTAAAGAAACACGATTACCTAATGCTTTCAAGAGTCTCAAGTACAGTATATATCTGAGGCATGGGCATCAGAATGGTTATAATCACTGTTCATGTCGACGGTATGGGACTCATCACTTTTGGTGACAAATATGTGGTGCAGGTAAAGCACAAGATTGCCTCTTGCTTTGAGATCACTGATCTTGGCAAAGCCAACCAGATGGTCAGCATACATCTTACTTGTGGTGTCAATGGTTCCATCAAGTTATCGCAGGATTTGTACATCCAGAAAATTATTCGAGTCATGGGACTCGAGAACGCAAACCCTGTATGCACACTGATGGACCCAGATGTCAAGCTTGCGAAATCACCACCCGAATTTCCTCTCGACAATCAATTGCGCCACAAATATCAAACAGCCATAGGAATGCTCATGTGGGCTGCTATTGCGATGCGACCAGACATTTCGTTTGCCATTCAACATCTCAGCCAGTTCTTGAGTCATCCGAGCCCAGAGCACCTCACAGCCCTGAAACACGTTTTTCGCTATCTACGAGGTACTATGCATTTGGGTATCACGTACTCCTCATCTTTCTACCATGCCGACAAAGTCTTTCGCATTTTCTCTGATGCCGATTGGGGGAATAGTCCGGATGATCGCAGATCAATTTCGGGCTACGTTACCATTGTATCTGGAGGACCTACGACATGGAGCGCGAAGAAACAGCCAACTGTGGCGCTTTCTTCGATGGAGGCCGAATATATGGCTCTTGGTCAAGCTACGTGTGAGCTTTTGTGGCTCAGGTCTTTTCTCGACGAACTCGATCTTTTACCTGATGGACTGACCGATCTTATTACCGACAGTCAATCCGCCATCGCGTTCGCCAATAACGCTATATTTCACGCACGTAGCAAGCATATCGACATACGGCACCATTTTATTCGAGAACATTTCGCTTCTAACGAAGTGCAGATCTTCCACTGCGTGTCAGCTGAAAATCGAGCCGATATTTTAACGAAGGCACTTACTCGTCCTGACCACGAGCAAAAGCTCATCAAACTCGGTTTAATGTCGGACTCGAGGGGGAGTGTTGAATGATTAATATTCGAGTCCTTTACTATTTCATCTGCTTTTACTTACTGTACATATATGATTCATTCTTGATGTCATGTTTCATTTTATTTCTTACTCATTGTATTATTAACTACGTTGCGCCACTTGTATATTACTTATCTTAATCTATCTTGTTGTCCTCCCTTATTATTTTCGTCCAACAACCTCATCATTCTTATCTTCCCTACCTTATTCCCGAGGCACGTGACTAGATACACATCTTTCGTCGTAGCGTAGAGTCTCTTTACCTATTCTCTGCGCCTCACCTCCGGACCCCAGGTATGATACTACACAATATATTAACCTATTCTCTGCGCCTCACCTCCGGACCCCAGTCCTGTGTGATTCTCAGGTCATCTGGTTCCAGTCTCACGGTTTTCGTTAGCCCCTTCCAAATACGCGCGCAACAACTACCACACCTCAGAAGAGTCCTCACAACTAAGTACATCATAGCTGATTTTTAGGCTTTTGCCACCCCCGACATTGCCACCATCAGTGAATTGTACGAGAATTTCGACCGTATGTCATCTGTTTCGAAACAATCCGGAATATGCTCCCAGCAACTTCTAAAGTGATACGCAGCGAAGTCGCCCATGCACAATACACAGCCCAGGTCTGTCATCGTAAGACAGATGCAATTACGACTACGCAGACGACGATGTCCGCACTTGTGTTCGATGAGATGATCACTGTAGAATCTGGCCTAAGCTTCTTCTTATCTATCTGGTCACGGCTTCAGTCAGACTGTACCGATATCCTTCAGTGGCTTCAGGCCCCAAGAAGGTACCCCGTAGGTCCCAATCTCACTCGCCGCGAATCTTCGCCTAGTACACGGGAGTTTATAGGAAGTTCCATATGCTATTGTCGCACTGCTGGACGGCGATCCGACACTCTATGCAACCGTGGCACTTGATACTTGTGTGAGGGGCATTGGTCCATTGCACCCCGCCACCCTTTGATGCCCGTTGGATTTCCCGCATGGGGCTTCGCACAGAAGTCTTCGTGGTTTCGTTTTACTTGATGCCCACGGTGTGTCCGTTCTAATGCCTGTCGCCGTACATTCCTGCCGAGGTCGTGTGTCAAGTTGAAATTCGGAGACGGTTGATATTGGTAGCTTTACAGTGCAGTGGATGTGTGGATTTGGACTATGTAATGTACAATGGCTAACGGGAGACAGATGGGAAGCGTCGATATGTACAGAGCACAAGATTGGGTAAAAATAATAATCTAGGTCTCTTAGTGGCCATTTGCGCCCCAGATGCCGTAAGGATTAATCCAAGAATAGTTGACGCCAGGGAAATCGTCAGGACCATAGGCTATGGGGGCATGTACTTCTCGCTCTCCTTCTGGAATGAGGCGATCAAGAGGAACATCGCTGCCCACGACGATGGTATTTAGGCCTATGATATTTTGTAAGACATCGCGGGGCTGTTGAGCAAGAGATAACGTACGGTGGCCTCTTGCCTCGATGGCGTCAAATTCGTTGTAACTAGTACGGATTAGAGTGTCAGCATAGAGTTGGACATACTAAGATAGGATGTGAACATACTCATTGGCGTTTTGGAAGTAAGGGTGTCGGCGAATTTCACGATCACCGAAACGAAGATGTTGCATTGGACGAATCAACTGTGGGGGATGTTAGGGGATGCGAAGTTATAGATAGAATATGAGGGTGTTCTTACCCCCTCGAGAAGTGACTCGACATCGTGCGAGAAGACGTATCCACGCGACGCGAAGTAGGATCTACCCCCGTTTTCAACACGACGATACTTAATGTATGCATAGAACTGAGCTTCGGATTGGAACAGATGCTGATGTTGCGGAGGTGAGAGTCTGATAGTATAGCCAGCTAACAATGACGCACCTGAGGAACCTCCTCGTCGCATTCCAACTCAAAAGCAATCAAACCCAAGGCCCAGTAATCGACTTGTAGACAGTATCTTCTACGGCTGGCGACTACTTCTGGGGCCTTGTACGGCCAGGTTCCTAATGGGTTGTCGCAGTAAGCTCCATATGGATGGATGGGTTGACCGGTGGGATTGACCCAAGCACAGCCAAAATCACTGATTCGGACGTTAAGGTGAAAGTCGATCAAAATGTTCTCGGGTTTAATGTCGCGATGAATAATACCGGCTGCGTGGATTGCTGCGAGTCCGGTGGCCTTCAGAAGACGTAAGACTGGGAAATGGAAAACGAGATGGCGGCGACGTACGATCTGCGCCACCCATTGCCTCCGGTGGATCTGCCGAGTTTTTAGATCCCAACCAATCATAACGTCCAACAAGTCGCAATCCATCAAACCCTAGAGACCGTTGAGTAGATTCTCGCTGGCAAGAAGAACGTAGTACGCACCATGACGAGGTGCACACTGTTGGCCTCCTCAAGCGATGCCTCCAATCGCATCACATAAAGGGCCCAAGCCTCTCCTGCCGCCTCGCTCAAAGCTTGGTACGCCTGTAGCTCCCGCTTAATTATGACCTCGTCGCTCGTCCCTTTCCGTAAGATTTTTAGGCACAGTGGACGGCCGTTTCTCAGGGTGTAACCATTGTCCATATCGCGTGCTGCCACGACCTTGGAATAAGTCTCTTGCCGGATGACCTTGATTTGTAGGAAGGGTCCCGGGTCACAGAGGGAACTCGGATCGGGGGTTCTCAACATCATCGGCCTCACGGGGGATTGGGGCTCCAGATCGTCGTCACTGTCCATCTCTGTGCCATCCTCGACCGATGAAAGCGTGGGTAACATATACATTGGAGTCAATGTAAGAGCTTCAGAAGGTCTTGATTCCAAGGACTGGGAGGGAACAGTACATACGCCCACAGAGGGCGCACGAGGTGGGGATGTTTTAGGCCTGAGAAGAGATGTCCTCGCGGTGGGGGATATCGCCGACAGAACGCCTTTTGGGCTGAGGCGGAGAGCAGAGGAGCTCGGTGTGAGACGTAGTGCTGGGTGCATTTTTGTGAAAGGTTGTGGATAAAGGAAAGACAGGAAACGCCACAAAGCAGACGGGCAGAGTCACGGTACAGGAAGACCTGCGCGGGAGCTCGCCAGAGAAAAGCCATGGTTTATATATGACTGGCTCGGCAAATACAGGCATTGCCTGCGTAGCGAACAATGCAGATGATCATGCCCTGGGGAACATTGCGCATGGTGCGGCGTGAACTACCAAATTAGCAGGTCACAGGCCATCACTCATTGTTCCGAAAAGGCAATTTTATCAGGTCCAGGGCTGGCTT
Organism: Asterophora parasitica; assembly: GCA_018282005.1. Lineage (NCBI taxonomy): Eukaryota > Fungi > Basidiomycota > Agaricomycetes > Agaricales > Lyophyllaceae > Asterophora > Asterophora parasitica. Next base: position 86,429 of record JABCKV010000047.1, read on the forward strand.
GGAAGCGACACGCTGTGGCCCGTTCTGACGATTCAATCTCGTAGCGTCAGCTCTTTTCTGGAATGCACACATGTGGCAGCCCATTGTCCCCCCGTTATCCGAAAAACGATCATTGGACGACTCTTGCCGATCATTTGGAAGGAGACCACTGTTTCGTACATTCTGCAATGTTCACCAAGGCTGTCCCAGCTGGTAGGACGCGGGTTCTCGGAATTAACAGAAATTATTCATTACCACTAGGACGATTCCACTGATCACAGCAGCTTGAGCGTGTTCTACGACACGCCCACTGTCCTCCACAAACCCTGAGGCCCATCTCTATGAATCAAAGGTATGTGGGTTGATGGAACTTCACGAGCATCAGTTGCACAGCACTATGCTAGCAAATAACTAAATAGCGAATCGTAACATACATCACTGCTAGCTCAATGGAAAGAAGATGGCGCTTCCGTCAATAATAGGATGACTAGATTACGGCCCACCACCCCAAACAGCCTCAGCATCTACCTCTCTCGCGGTTCCATTTCTCTGTCGCTCCAGCGCCTCACGGTGCAACACATCATCCCCGGGAGGGAGCGCCACCGCTTGCCCCCTACTGCTATAAAAGCGCACGTAGATGTACGACAGGAGGAACGCGAGGGGATGCAGAGCGGTAAATGTTATCACGGTGATCTTGGGACGCATAGGCATTAGACAATGAAGGAGCGGAGATAAAGAAGAGCAGGATGAATGTGAGAAGTGACGTACGTTTACAGGCGGGGGCTTGGGCGAGTCGAGCCAGATGCTGACGCAGAGCCAGGTAGCGGCGATGCACCAGACGAGATCACGACGGAGCGCAACGACGATGAAGGCAAATACATTAGTAGACATGACTACTGCGAAGCCGTTCCAGGCGTGCCATCCTGAGTAGTGGCGTGGCGCACTGGGTTCAGTTGGCTTGAATGAGAGTCCGAGTGTTACACTATCAAGAGCCGTGTTAGTTATGTCATTGAGATTCAAAGTCGTGAAAAAGATAATTGAATCAGCTCACAAAAGGGAATATGGAAATAGGATAGAGAGGGGCAGAGCAAGGAAAAAACGGAGTGGCGCATGTATGAGCGCGGTGTCAATAGGCCGTGCCGAGGTCGGTGGGTGATATATCAATAACGCAAGGTTCGAGTAGAGTAATAGGAGAAGCAGTATCCCTTGCAAGATTGTGGCAAGCAAGAACCACTGGAACACACATGCGATTGCCCAAAACGCCATGACCCAATTTGCGCCTACCAACGACAGGCCCACACCCTTGGTGAGCGCGGCCTTGGTCTCAGGCTTGGACGCAAGAACGAGGAGGAGGCAGTACCCCAGCTGGCCGAGGAAAATAATTAGAACATAGGCAGCGATGGTCGGTGGGTGTGGAGAGATTGCGGTGGGGTAGAGACGGGAAACTTGAGTAATTGTCGGGTTGGTGAGGAGGGCGCAAACGACGAGGACGGCGATGTTGATTAGGAGGGAGAGTGGTGTAAGAACTTGAAGCCGTACGAGGGAGAGGTAGTCGCGCACGGCGGGGTGCGAGGTGTCTATGGGCAGATTATCCATGGTGGTCAGGACGAAGACACGACGTCATGTCCGTCATCACTAATGGCTGCAAAACAGTGGACACACCCGGAATTGAACCGGGGACCGCCCGCAGACCTAGAACATGCTAAGCGGGCGTGATAACCAACTACACCATGTGCCCATAGATCGACATCAGCAGATTAAAATCATGTCACTGCCATCCGTGAGAAGCCACGACAGAGCGATCTATTGGTACATTAAATAATAGGATGTTTAAGAAATACACCAAAGTCACAACACGGAGGAAGAGGCGTCTACACAATAATTATAAGGGATAAAATGGATGAGGCTTGTACGATCTGTGCGCATGAAAAAAATAAGCATCAAGTGGAGCGGCGTAAAAAAGCGCGAGATTTGCTCACTATATAAAAAGTCGTCATAGCGATGTCATCTGGGTCTAACGAGCGCGGTTCACATGAATCGGGTATAAAGGGCCCTGACTCCTTCGAGATGTAGTCTCCGAGAGCCAGTGAGGGTATGAGTCGTGACGGCCGTGCATGCTGGGCGATAGCGAAATGAATAGATGCAGAGAGCGATTGGTAGAAGCTTGGTGATGACAGAGGGAAAAGGAGACGCAGAGCATGAGGGAACGGCTACGAGACTCATAGGTTGGCGGGGAGGGGGGGGGATGACAACAAATATACAGCGAGAAAGAAGGAAGGGAAAATGAAGGCTTAAATTAAGCCCAAGACGGGGCGCAACTACCTGTAGTATGCGTCCGTAGTCCAGTACGGCGCAACCGGCTGCTGTTCGGCGAGGGGCTGAGTCTGCATATACTGGGAATTGGGTGGCCACGCGGCCTGTGTAGGCGCGTTCATCGGCATATGATGTGGAACGTCTACGGGAGTACTTCGGCCACTTGCCACCTGGTAGTGGTGCAGAGCTTCCTGCTGCTGCGCGAGGTCCAAGGAGGGCTTGATGTACAACGATGGCTGATGCTTCTCATACGCGGGGATGGAAGGGGGCGCACCCATCGCGTCGTCAGCCTCTGCGTGTTGTTGCACACTCATCGACGTATCCATCGCCATGGATCCAAGGACTTGTTGCTGCTGTTGGTGTGGTGCAAGGTGCCCATTATACCCTGCATCGTAGCCCATAGAGATATGGATATAGCTCTGGGGACTTGCGCTAACAGTTGCCTGTGCACCAAAGACGGGAGGGTTGGGCTTCTGTGCGATCCCGAACGTCGGCGTGTGTGGATGGACAGGGGTGGACTCGTAAGGTGAACTTGCCGTGGAGATGGAGGTATGCGAGTTCGGGTACGGGCTTGGAGCGCCACGGAATACCTCGACACCTTGTGGGTTCGTGTCAAATGGTCCGTGGGGCGTCTGCTCGAATCCGCGGGGTACAGGGTGGGCATCAAGCGAACCGGCCTGAGACGGCTCTTGGCTGGGGTGCCCGGGCTCGGGATTGTAGAGGTTGATAGGAGACATGGTGAACGCTTGTTGTTGCTGCATTTGAGCTTGGTCCTGCTGGGGCTGGTGCGCGCCATTGTCGTGGATGCTGAACCTCCGGCGCTGGCTCGCATGCACTTCCAACTCACGTTCTCCAGGCGTGCCAAATGGCATAGAATATTCCGCGGCATGCGTGCGTGGCGTCTGCGTGATGCACGACGATCTCGGACGATAGCCAATGTCCAAAGTCACAGGCTGGCTGGGAGGCATACGCTGAACAGTGCTCGGTGACAGGAAAGGCATGGTATTCTCAATTGTAGGTGTCCCGGTCAAGTCGTTCGACCGTGGTTCAGTATTTTTGCCGTGAGGAGAGTCAAGCGTCAAAGGCGTCAAGCTTGCGCGCTTCGCCATCCACGGGGGAGCTTCTTTACCACGATCGCGTACGCCGATAACAGGATATGCCGCCTGATAAGTCTTCTTCGCGTTTTTCTTCTCGCTGGCCTTCAGCACACGAGGACCGGAGCCAAAGCCGCTCCTCGGAGGCGATGGTGGAAGTTGTACAGGTCGCTGTTGGTGCTGTTGTGGTGGTATTGGAAGATTGTTCTCGTCACCACCTTCAACCATATCTCCGCATGCGAGGTCCAACTCATTGTCTCCCCGGCCCTGCCCTGTCCCACCCTCAAGGACATGGTGCTTCCTCTTCAACGCATTGTCATCCCTCTTCCTCCCAGACACTAGCTCACACCCTTGCAGCACCAAGTCCACCCTTCTCTTGACTGATGCCACAGTCCTCCCCAAGTCACCTCCACGACCTTGTGTACCCATGCTGCTGAGCACCTCCAGCGCAACTGTGACCTCCTCCATCACCGGTACTGGCCGTCCCGGCTTGCCCGTTACGAACGCTGAGTGTGCGCAAATAACGAGCGCATCGACCATGGCTTTTTCTAGTGAGTAGTAGTCCCCAAGCAATCCCTGCGACCGATCCGAAGACGAGAAACAGCGAAGCGCTTGCCCCGCGCGTACCATGCACTGTGCTGCATCAACTGTCGCCCGACTTGCAGGACTCCATGGGTGCGTCACCGAGTAGGCGCTGGATGAACTCGCGGTGGTCGATGATGGAGAGGGGCGCATTAGGGGCAAGTAGGCGGCAATGATCAGGCGATTCGCAACTACGGCGAGCTCGGCAGCTAGGTAAGCCTGGGTCGTGGTAGGCGGTGAGGGGTCGCATTTGGAGTCGAAATTGGAATCCCCTGATGTGGAAGAGTAGGCGGGGGCGAGGGAAAGGGCAGCTGGAAGGTCGGCAGCCCAGGCACGGACCTCTACCTCAAGCTTGGCAGCCTGGTCGAGGGAGTAACCCGTGCCGCAGGAGCAGCATTCGCACCCTGGATGCGATTGGCGGTGCTTTACGGTTTGAACTAGCAGCGTCAGTCTATGATACCAGTCGGTGAATATCGAAGGCTGAAATGTGTGTAGGGGAAATGTGAAAACGCACTGGCATCGAACACCGAAGTACCCATGCTCAGCATCATCGAGAAGAGGCGCTGCTGCGCTTCCTCCAACTCGACCCTTTCCGTTCGGGCGTGGGGGCACAGATTGTGAAGGGGTACGGCCCTTCGGCATGCCGGTCCCATTCGGTTTCTGCGACGAGGAAGGGGAAGCATCGACGTCGACAGGCTCCCCTGAACTCTCATGGCCATCTTCCACGGAGCGGTATTTACGCACTGGATTGGATACAGTGGAATTATGGGCAATGGCGGGCATCTTCGTGGTATATGAGTAGGAGGCGATGAGCGGAGCGTGGTGCAAGGCGTCTGACAAGAATCTATTCACATACATCAGTTCTGGTACCGAAGGAAAGAGAAGAAGGCAGGAGAAAGACTTACGCATCATAGAACATTAGATCCCACCAGATCATTCGCCTTCTCTGATCTGCCTTCGTTCCCTTCCTCGATCCTTGCCCTGATCCCTGGGTGCTCCAGTTCTCCTCCTCTGGATCTCGCGCGAGACCCACGGCTCTAGCGAAATTGACGAGCTTGCCGATCTGAAAAAGCATGAGAATGCTCGATAGATGTTACTGTGAGGTGGCAACGTACTAGTTGAAATGCCATCTCCAACCCTTCACTCTTCTTGTTTATATCAGGTGCGCCGGAGCGGAGGAGATACTTGACTTGCAACAACCCCGCAACCACTCCGTTCATCTCCTCCTTCTCCTTCGCGGCGCTGGTTTTGACCCTCTTTCCCTCTCCCCCCGATGCGCCGTCGGCTTCTCTTGACTCCTCTTGTACATCCTCAGCTTGTGCCTCAGAAGAAGTCCGATACTCCTCCCAAACGCACATCGCTTGCCCGGCGAGCGCATAGAGAAATGCGTAATTCACCTTCTCCTCCTCCTCCTCCTCCCGACTCTGCAATGTCTGCTCTTCGAATGCCCCGAGCGCAAGCACGTAACACAAACACACAAAAAGCGGCAAGTTCACTACGTGAGGAATATTCGACGACACCGTTGTAGCCGCGGGTACGGGGGAAGGTGATCCTGCCCGAACACCGAAGAAAACCGCGTGTGCGAGCTTCTTCTGCTTGTCCCTTACTAAGACAGCCTCCGGATCCGCGAGGTCGGTGAGCCTTCCCCAGTGTACGAGAAGAGGAAGGTGTGGGTGGGCTTTTCGGGCGGCTGCGAGTAGTCGGCTGCGGGTGCGCGGATGTGGAAGATGCGAGAGGAGAGCAGGTGTCGCTGCGGGCTTCGGAGAGGTAGAATGTAATGGTTGTGGGGCAGAGGGCGCGGGTTGAAAATTTGGGGGGAAGGGCGAGTATTCCGCAGATGGATAGGGGTTTTGCGTTGCATAGGCGTACTGGTGGTGAGGCTCCTGTTGTTGTGGGGCGGAGTAGTAGATGTGCAGCGGTGGTAGAGATAAACTGGGACTGTGTGGATGCTGCGGTGCGGAATGGGAGGTGACGGGACTGGACGGGCCCTCGTCGATTATAATCGTGTTCGTCTTCTCGTATGGCGAGGAGAGCTGGAGCGTTTCTACCGGTGACGGCTCGAGCTTGATGTATGCATCGCCGTCTTCCGTTTTCAATGCCATCCGAGTCGCACTTGTCGTCGGGAAGATATCAAGCTGACAATGCGTCAACCAAATATTCACAAGGTCATTGAAACGAATCGAAATGGATGCCCCCGCATCCGGAAGGGAAGTAGAAGTGAGATGATGGCTGCCCAGGCCACGCGGTTTCAAAGACGACCAAGTGTGAGTCGAGGGAAGCGCCACCTGTGCTAAAGGATAGGATGACTGGAAAGGAGGCGGCGTTTTGCCTGAGGTGACCATCGCGAGAATGGCTTCGACATGGATAAGCCGGTTGTTCAGAGAATGAAGGTCGACTTTCTCCGCTGCTGCAGGCGAGTAGATGCAGCGTGAGACGGTGTCGCGCTTCGTGCAGCTGCCGCACGGTGTCCGTCTGTCGCATTTCAGTTTCAGACGCTTGCACTGCGAAGGAAGATTGAGAAAAGTTGGAGTTGAGCTCGCGGTGGGAAGAAAAAACGCAAGAGACGCACCTCGGCACAGACAACGGTGATCCTTGAGCGGATTTGGCTAGAAGGCGATACACAATGAGCCAGAAGGTACAAATGACGACAACGGAACTCACGGGGCAGCGTTTGACGCAGCTGGCTGCTGCTGCTGGGGCTGGGCCGGGGAATGGTCGTCCATGATGGCAGTCCTGGTGGTGGAAGCAGAGCCATGGGGAGAGTTTTGGTTTTCATGGTCGATGGGCAGCTGGCCCTGCATTTCCGAGTCGGATTGGAACTGTTTCGCTCGCGAGTCGCCCGATTCGGTTCCCGTTCCCTGCATATTCTCCCTTTCTTACGTTTCGGCGTGAATGGGCTGTGTGGCGAGGGAGGGACGAGGGCTCCTGCGTATTTGCAGTTCTAGTACTTGTTGGCAATGGATGTAGCGTAGTAGTCGCGCGATAGGGGATGTCTGACTTTTTATTACCTCCCGTCTCAGGTATATCCTTTCGCTCAAATAATGTGACAGTGAGTGAACTGGCATTTCCCGCAGCTCACAATCAGCTCAAAATCGTCGAATCACCTCATGCTGTATTCGCACGTATGTAGTCAGTGCTGAGCGCCATCCCCACTTCCTTGCGGCCCTGCCCAATCTCAAATCGCATCTATCCTGAATTTTCGAGCAGGTCCTGAGAAGATCTGGTCATTTCTGGTCGAGCACCTGGCAGTTGACAGATCTGTTGTTCCCTTGTGGTCCATTCCTGCAGAATGGGGAATTGGATACCAGGTGCGCCATGTACAATGTCCCAGCGCCCGGCCAGCCGTGTGCTCCTCTATCATCCAGCACACGTCTGAGCAGCAGACTCGACACGACGCCGCGAAATCGTGATTGCGATTGCCTGTTGTGGATCCCTGTAGGTCCCCGTGGGCGCTAGTGGCTTCATGTAACACCACCTCATTCTTGTCCGGCTCAGCCATTAGCGTTGGAGTCTGGAAGGAAAACGCTTGTACAGTTTCGGCCTCGTTGCGTATTTCAATGTCCGGCCCGTACCTTCACAATAATCAATTCTAAACTCAGCGTCAGCGGCGATTTCCCAGACCTGGATTCTGACATGACACGGGTTGTCGGTCGCCTTGATCGAATTGAGATGGACTACTTACTAGTAGTTGGATTGCATTGGCCAAGAAACGACAGCCCAAAAGCGGCGATGTCGACTACTGAAACAAATAGTCCTTAGGTTATACACATGCAGTGCGTGCGCAACGTCAAGGTTACAAATATGACATATACATTCATTCACTCGCCTCATTTTTTCGCCAGCGTCGTTCTTCTGACACTACCGGCTCAGTGGCAAGTAAAAAAGCTTGATTTAAGCTTCTCCTTGTTCTTCCAAATCTGTGACCTGTGTTGGGACGCAATGATATACTGTGCTGGAAATGAAATATAAGGAGCTTCTATCTATCAGATCCGGCGGCATGCCTGCATTGCAATCACAACGGAGTGCAGATTGTTTGCGGCCCCTTGGAACTTCGAATTCAATCTTGAAGCTTGAACCAGGAGGGCGCTGAGAACCTCAATCTGCAGTTCGAAGATCGATTGAAGGGGTTCCGTTCCCAACGTTCCAGTTCCTTGCAATGACGTTACGATGACACGCTGAAAGGATAAGGCGATATTTACCCACAGGACGTTCGGTGCTGGGCGATGTAGAAGAAGGATCGCCCGATGATCCTGCACCATTTGCAGATTTTCCACCTCCGCCCACACCACAAAAACAGTCCAACCTTAGGTTGACACGCTGAAAGGCGATATTTACCCACAGAACGTTGGTTATATGTCGGTACTGTGCGATGTAGAAGAAGGATCGCCCGATGATCCTGCGCCATTTGCAGATTTTCTACCTCCACCCACATCACCAAAAAAAAACAGTTCGAACTCGAACCCAAAGCCGAACGCAGCAAACGGAGAAACCTACCTTGGCTCACTCCCTTTCGTTCCTTCTCTCACGTCCTAACAAACACGCGTTATTGTGTACATATGACCAGTGTCCAGGCCCCCGCCCTCCCAGCGCAGGCACCCTTCTGTTTTGTCTCTTGTCTGTAAGCTGACATATTGTCCCCATCCGAAAAAGACCGAAGACATACATCACACACACACACACGATTGGCAGCATCTTCACTGGGCACCCACGACATCACCCGACCTCGCTACATGCGGCTTCAGCTATCAAGTGCAGGTCAAGTGCCTTCTCCCGGCGGCATATAGCCACTGCCGCCCCACTGCCGCTGCCATGCCGCAATCGAGGAATCCTCAGCTTCCCTCAACCCTGAGCCTCATCTCACACAGGCGGGAAAAGTGCAGGCATTGATTGTTTTGTTTTCACCTAATACAGCAAGGGAATAAATGTCAGTGACGCCTTAGGGTCCAAACCAGTCACCAAAGAGTTCCTCTCAAAACGACAGAACGTCAAAAGCAGCAAATTGATGGATGGTGCCGACTCAGTAGTTCATTACGACATCGAAACCAATCGAAAACAATCGAGGGCTCGAGGAATTCGTCGATAGTGAGGCATGCAGGCAACTCACATTAAGATGAGCACAACAGATAAGCTGCGATCGATTGGGACTCGAGAGTGTGATCGATGTCATGACCGTATGGGTTTCAATACAGGAAACTGCTGGGGAACGAGCTCAGCGGATGATACACATGAAAAGAAAATACACACATAGACCATCACCATCATCAGCCGCACATGCCGCAATGTCAATCTGATACTGCCCCTCGTCGCCGTTCGCTCGTCGCGTCGATTAGCGGCGATATAGACATGTGCACAAGCCACAGACAAGTGGCGTGATGCCACTTCTTGGATTGCAAGATCGGAGGGTGTTGAGGCATGGCTTTGCGACCCATGATACTGGGCCACATGTACAGATGCACGGGCCACAGTTGAGTCTAGACACAAGCTAAAATCGTCGACCTTGGGGCGTAAAACGAGGGACGTGCCAAAGATCGCGAAAAAGGAAACATACTAGTACTCTGATATGGGGGGATCTTCGGCGTGGAAGAATCGGGTGGGTTGGGCGCTGATCGCTGGAACAAAGTGCATAAGAACTCTTTCAATGGCATGTGTTGGTCGCAGTAGGACGCGTACGTGGACATTCGATGTCGAGGTAAGTACGCAGAGCCTACCGTCGTACGACTCGATAGTCCTGAACAACACATTGCCACCAGCAGTGACTGAGTGCGCATTAGGGTCGCAGGTTGAAGGGATTCCCTCCAGGCCTATCAATTGGCCTCACACGCCAGCGAGGCCAACCTGAGGCCAAGCCGAGACGCGAACTTTCATCAGAGGTCGGGAGCCAAGGCAATTCGACGCAAGTAAGGCTAGTATTTCCGGCATTGTAGACGCTACATGCATATGTGTGATCAGATCCCCCAGATTTCCGGGGCAGACGGTGGTACTTCGGTGGTATTAGTTTCCCACGCCGGCCCGGGCGGTTCAACCCAGTTGTTCAGCGTGACCTTCCCGAGTCCATCCTCCCCCGATCAGCGATTTGCGGTTGGGATGAAGGAACATCATCGCACGAAAGGTCCATATCCTTGTAAGTTCTTCCTATGTTCTCATCGAGATGTTTCCCCAAATGCCAGAGGCGCGACAGTGAATCAATGATCGCGGTCATGTAAGCCTTCGAAATTCTTCGTCGTATCACATTCATAAGGTCTATAAATCAGACTCTCGCAGCTTTTGTCAATGTCATCAACTTGTTGGCTTGACTCAAAGGAGTTAAATAATTGACCATTTGATGTCTATACGGCGGCCAGACTGTCAACACCTACTCAACACCAATCCAGGCCAGGAGACATTCTTGCAGTGGCCGCTTCCTGTGAGTTCCTTTTGTCGCGCGTAGAATATACCTTTCTTGAAACGAATCAACCGCAATCCTCATTAGATGTTCAAGGCAGCCTATTGCTAGCGAACCATAGACCAAGCAGGCAAACCTGCGCCGCTCTGCATTCCTTGGTAGACGTAATCTTTTTTCACGCATAAGTGCTGAAGCGCCCACTGCTATACTCCTTGACTCTGCCGGTTTTCTCTGCCGCCAATCAGCTTCTGTATGCATCCATATTCTTCTCGTCAGCTTCTGTTGATGATGTTCACCACCCCGTCAGGCTCGCAGAGTTTAACTTCTTGAGCCCCACTGGAAGAGTGGCACCATGTTCCTGGACAAAGGACTTGAAAAATACTGGAAAAAGACTCCTTTGTTTTCGATGTTCTCCAAAAACCGGTATTTTTCTTTCATCTTCTTTGAATCCTCTGACAAAGAAGATGGTGTCGTGTTTCCAGTGCCCGTTTTGATCGTACGGAACACCCTTTCGAACTCTAGAACCAAGGTCCAACGCCACCTTTTGTTTGTTCTGCCTCCAGCCTTATGTTCGTTATTCATTATCCCATTTCATCTCCATAATTGAAAAGCACTTCCTGCAACCTCCACGACTTGCGCTTCGAGGGGCGCCCCGAGCGTGCACCTAATCAGAGACCACCCGCTATGGACCTCTTTCATTTCCGTGCGGACTTGTCGCCATTTGCAGTGTCACTGTGCACAGGATTCAGAGTCAGATTTTCCTCGAGTTACATTTACTACATAGTCTCTCCTGAACACAATAACGTTTCTTTTCCAGAAATTAGAAGTGTCATCGCCATCGTTATCATCTACTTACAAACGGGCGACGTTCAAACTTCAGGCGACGATCCTGTTCGCGGGAGACTTCGGAGAAGAGCACACAGCGCCCAATGGAGAAGCTGCTTTTACTGATCCCGCGAAAATCAAAGATCGGCGCACACGCTTAATCTGACGCATACCAGCTCATATCCCATTCATATCCAACTTGTGGGGATGCCGGCCTGTTGGCACTGGCATTGGGCACTGAGCAGCACCTTGTGGCATTCACGCACTTCAAATGGCTGTTCGTTCCAGAGCGAGTATTTAAGTATAGCCGCTCTCGCTGATTTTGCGTTGATTTGACTGAATGTTATGCTCCCGGCGACGAGGAATCCGAGGACCACAAGGTGAGCATATTCTGTAAATTTTACCATCGTGTACTTCATGTGAACCAGCAACATATATCATCACATGGATTTAGCCTGCCATGAGCCCAAAACCCTTAAAACAAGACGTGCCCTCCAAAGATGCCCGTGGCCAGAGGAGGCAAGAACCCCTACCATGATCAGTTCTTTGTGCTGAGAGTCATTGAAACTCTGTGCTCAATTTCGCATTATTCGATCGACCTTATCGACTCTGTTCATCGGCGACACTTCTCCTGGACACGCAGAGCACGCGCGTCCTCTACGATCAACATCTCCACGGGCGAGGGCTTTCGCGCTCCCAGCATGAGATCAAACTTCATGTCTTAAGTTCCTGCCGAACATTTAGGTTGATGCTAACTGCACGATGTTTTAATTGTCCAGAAGTCTGATTTCCAGAGTGTCCCATCACAGCAGGCATATGATGAACTCACCATTCACTTTTGGATTATTCCCAGTTTGAGCCCAAATTCATGAAAGCAATGAAGAGTCAATACTCAACTGTCTTTCGAAATCAATGGAATGCGGCTGACTATTTAGCCTCCCCGGACCCCGAACTAAAGATCTAACTCTGCGCATGACTTTAAGTTTTTTCCCGGCAGGTGAAAGACGGTTGTGCCTGGCCCTGAATGCACCGTGGCACGCGAAGACGACACCGACTGTTATTCCAGCCTCTGACATTGTGCAGCGAGGCTACTGGCATTGGGTCTGCTTCAGGGTGTCAAACAACCATGACACCACACGGGATACACGGACCAAATCCATGGCTCAGCTCACCTGCTCGAGGTCTGCTGCTAGGACTTAGTACTACTACCTATAGTAGGCGGTCCCCGTCGATGCCACGGTACCTGATGACTGTCAGACCCTTTGGGCAAGTAAAACGGCGTCTTTTCATTATTTTTCAAGACCGGTGATTGTCTGGAGTGATTGATCAGTGGTACGACCTTCCCAGCGCACGCAATCCTGGATGTCGCATTAGTTTTTCAATACGAACTACTACTTACGAACCACCCTGATTCATAACTTCCTTGTACGCCTGTGGCCTCTTTAAAAGACCTACCCAAGAGTATTTCTTTATAAAACGCTCATCCCGGTCGTTCATAGTATGCCATCGTGGCCAGGCCCAGTGGCCACTTAGAATGTTTGTTTCCGGCCCTCTTGGATCTTTCGATCATTTTGAGTAGCATACGATGAATGGATCAAACCGTGGACCCGACGAATGCTGTCGAGAATATATGCCTTGATGAGCAGTACCTCCTAGCTTGCTATGCTCGGATTGTCCCCAGCCTATGTGTCAGATGCAGCCTCTCTATCCATCCGCCCTCTCGGAGATGAACGTTCAGTCAGAAAACATGCACATCAAACATGACCTGGTTTCAATACTATCATTGGAAACCTGAAGTTGATTAGTATAGAATCGTCCGTAGGTTGAGATGAGAGGTAGGATATCGAAATAATTAAGGGTTACATTAGACGCTCTCTAGCCTGTTGGACGTACGTCCGCATCTGCCCCACGACCTTGAACAAATTTTGACTGAATTTCGCCGAGGTCGGAACGACGTCCAAGGTGAAACCAGAGTCAGAGCCCTCCTGCTTAACGGTCATCTCCGTCTTGACGTACTCCTCCAGCCTCACAAGCTTTTGTTTGGCCTCCTGCACCGCCACAGGGTCACCGCCCCCAGCAAGGAGATCGGCCTTGTTCGCGATGACCATACGAGCCTTCGCGCTCATGCCAGGCTGGTATTTATCCAGCTCTTCGCGCAGGACCCCAAGCTCCTTCCAGGGTTCGGGACCCGACAGGTCCACGACGTAGACGAGCGCAAGCGAGCGTTCCATCGATCGTAAGAATGAGTGCCCTAAGCCCACGTTTTCCGATGCTTGCGATATCAGTCCGGGGTTATCGGCAATGGTAAAGCGAAAGTTCTCGACGAGGTCGAACAGGTGGCCTGGTCGAGCAGCGACGTTCTCGACTGTGGCATCAGCCTCGCCTTTCGGAGCCTGGTTTCGCGTCAAAGCATCGGCCAACTCCCCACTCTCCATCTTCTCCTTGAGTTGCTGGTTCTCTACCAGTGTCTCGTCGTGGACGAGGTTGCCATTGATGCCGCCTTCGAAAGTTCCGTCTTCGGCCACACGCACGACGCCCACAACGGGATTTAAGGTCGTAAACGCATAACCTGCAACTTCGCTTTTCGCTCTGCCGCCGGTGAGAGCACGCAACAAAGTGCTTTTTCCAGCATTAGGCATCCCGACGAGGCCAACATCAGCGACGAGCTTGAGTTCCAGCGACAGTGTGAGACGTTCTCCCTCCTGCCCGCGCGATGCGAATTTCGGAGAGCGATTGACAGCGGATACGAAATGAGGGTTTCCAAGACCACCTAATCCTCCAGAAGCGATGAGATGACCAGTCGGCTCGTGCTGTTTGATGCCTAATGGTGCGTCCACGGCACGCTCGACGTTTTCTTCCTTGTCCAGGTCAAGGAATATAGGCCGTTCCACTATCCTCCTGCGTCTGGCCATTCTTCTCTCTCTTTCCTGCTTATACAAAACAGCCTCTGCTTCCTTGAATGAGTCCCTCTGAACGTTCGCTTCTCCAAACCGGGGGTAATGTGTCCATCTGTTTTCTCGCATCCTGTCCCGCTTCTCCGAGGGCGTCAGACCTTCGAGGGATTCTTCCTCCGCTTCCCACTCGTCCTTCGCGCGCCTCGGGTCGTCACGCTTCAGTTCGCGAACGACTGTACCCAGCGGAACCTTGATGATCAGGGGGGCGCCGTTTTTGCCATTCTGCCAGGTTCCTTGACCGTGTCCACCGCCTTCGCCACGAATGCGAGTCGGAACAGATGACAACGTCGTTAGATGATGGGTCGGAAGGATATATACGTCGCCGCCTCGCCCGCCGTTCCCTCCAGAAGGAGGTCCAAATGGCTTAAACTTTTCTCGGTGAAATGCCGCGCACCCGGTTCCGCCATTGCCTGCCCCAATGTTTAGGCGCGTCAGCCTCGCGATTCACGAGTCACGCACCTCCCCGGACATTTATAATGACATGGTCTAGAAAACTTTGCCCCTAGTTAGAGGAATTTAGTAAACATCTGAGAGCAGCCAGTTCCTGTAGAGTGCTGACCCCTTGCTTTCGCTTCCATTCTGTTTTGCGTCGACGTCGCGCTGCTTCAAAGTCGGCGTCACTCAGTCTAGAAGAGGTGCCAGGCAAAGCTCCAAATCCTCTTGTCCCAGCTAGTGCCTTTGGCCTAGGATGGCGGATATTAGGTCTACAGATGGTTGAAAGGCCAAACGACCTTGGCATTGAAGCGTGAAGGAGGATACTCGACAATACTAATGTTCACACGAGCCAATGGCTTTGTGCCAGCCTATTTTTATCTTCGATTTATGTCCCGAGTCCCGACACATCAATTCAATGGCCTCAGTACTCAGTCTTATCCCTTCAGGCCTCCTGCGGCCAAGGTCATGACTTGACACTGCCAATATCTATCTGCGGCTGCTCAATACCTATAGTGTCCGACCTCCCCGACATACCCTTCAAGGAAGCACGTCAACGATTCCCTGGTGACTACTAGGCCCACTACTTGACTCGAACGTTTGAACACCCATAATTTTCTCGCCGCAGCTGAGAGTTTCCCATTCGTTGTCGATCCAAGCATCATCCAGAACGGGGTCTAGTCCAACGCTTTTTCTTTTAATCGCGAGGACCTTGACACAAACTTGACGCTGAGACGCTTGCAGGCACAAGGCTGGCAATGGGCTCCTTGGCATATGAAAACGCAGTCGTTCTCGCCTTGGAGCAGGAGAATTGACATGACCATTGCAGCATCTACCCCGTCGTCCTCAGACTGCCCATTCTCTCTGATATCTGTATCCCCGCTGCCGGCCAACTATGGGGAAGACCAGCAGGGACCTTTCATCTGCAGTGTCTCTTATTCATAATGTCTACATCCGAGGGCTAAATTCAGTCTGGAAACTCGCTCCTTTTGTATCCACAAAAGATGAACAGGCGTTCGCCGGGATACGCTCTTTCCTGCGCCGAGGCTATTCATCTACACCATCACGGCGAAGAGGCTATCATCTTTCCTATCCTCTCTACCGAGCTCGATATGGGTCACAACGTCGAGCAGCACGAGGCTTTCACAGGAGCTCTAGCGGTGTTCGAAAAGTATATGACGCAGGTGCAGACGCGGAAGGAGGAGTACAACGCGGAGAAAACAAGGCAACTTTTGAGGGTTTTTGCGGAACCAATGGTCACACATCTTCACGATGAGGTATTTCCGTTAGTTTATTGATATCCACAATTCATTATTGGTGCGATAGATTCCCACTATCAGCGCAGAGAGACTGCGAGTCTTCTCTAAGCTCAAGCTGGACACCATGGTGAAAGGTTTGGAACGACTACGTTTGATCTGGCCATACTCAAATTGCGATACAAACCTCGAAAAACATATCAGAGACCAGCCGTTCTTCACGACCATGCCGTATACCGTCACTCACCACGACTTTGTAACTTATCCATCCTGGGCGAGTTCCCTTTAAACAACTTACTTTCGTTCTTCCACTCATGATGGTCCAATGATTCCGCATGTCAGCCACCGATACCGCCGCCCGTCAAATTTATTGCGCGGTGTATATCCGGCCTGAAATACTGTACGTATGTTGCTTTCCCTCAATTGAGTCTGCTATAATTTGAAATGGTCTCCAGGTATTGGAAATTCTCCCCCTACGATTTCAACGGAAAGCCTCAGACTTACAAGGGATAATCAATAAATGTTTGCGCTTGTCGTCTAACTGCTGCCGTACGAGAACACTTTATGCAATTATTGGTGTCGCGAGTTTGTGGTGCACAGATTGTGCGGTACACTACCCTGTGGAGACTTTTCCGGCAAGAAGAGGCGTGTGTATATGCCATCGCACTTACCTAGTATAAAAGCCGTCTGATTAGGGTCCGAATCGCAAACCTTGGAGACCGCAGACAACTTTTGGCGTCGTTCTAGCTCCCGAGTCCAGGCTATTCATGTAAGGTTGTCCTTCCGCCAAACCCTTTTTAACCACGACATGTCGACCGCCTTGAGCCACGCGGGACGGAGGCCAGTAACATCGGAATTGGCCTTGTATTCTGCGCCACCAGCAACAAAGGTTTCGCAGATTATCAGTGAAAATCCAGGCCATCGGCTGTTAATGAAGTGCACAAACTTCGTGAGGACAGCTGTGTCCAACGCCAAGAGGCCTCGACAACCTTGCCTAGTACTACTCTCCAGACAAGTGAAGCGCGATTTTCAAAGCGATGCACAAGCGATGCAATTTCCCTTCATAGAGCTGAGCAGGAAAAGGGGAGCCGCTGGAAATGTTGTGTGGGTGAAAGCGTCTAGGACTAGTAGCTGTAATGGTCACGACGTGCTCGAGTTTCACAGAGGGGAATCCGCCATAATAAGAGGTTATTCCATTCCATGCGTTCGTGTGGCGACCTAATCCGACATGAATGATGAATTGATCATCCTCTGGACATCTTGAAGTGTGTAGTACACCTGCTAACTCCGCGAGGAGACCGAGTGGGTGAGCAAAAAAAGAGTGCTCTTCTTGACAGCGGCGGCGGCGGAGGGATTGGCTGGAGAGAGTGTAGTGCGAAGTCAGGCAAAGGTGGAATAGCGAGACTTTCTCTTTGCTTTGGTATACAGATTCATGCGAGCAATAAATACCACCACAAGAGGACGAAGGCATGGTTGATATACGAGCTTATTCGCGTTGCAGCAGTGCTAGCAGGCCAAGTCCTCCTATCAGCGCGTACTTCAACTGAGGGAAATCGTTCTAAAGCGACATCCAAAGATGAGGGGGGATATCTTATAATTTCACGGCACCACTCACCATGGCGATAGTGACGTATCCGACGTATGGCAAAAATCTGCCATATACTCCATTTTGAACAACTGGACTCGAGGCGCAAGCATTGCGACTCACCCTCTAACTTTGCCTACGATGTGTTTTCTTTCCAGCCAATTGATTCCGCGGTATAGCTCAATATCGTCGACGTTGTTATTGTCGCCCTTAGTTAATAGCAGCTGGTTTGGAGGAAGCCCGGCGTTTATGCTAGCAAGGACATTCTTCGTAAGACCCAAAAACCCAATGACGGGGATATTGAACGAACTGTTTGCGCTTCGCCTTCAAATCATGGGTTTCTAGTATGCGGTGGACGATAGGAATGTCGGCTCCAGGAATTTTGTAGACGGTGATGTCACCCGTTTGGTAGCGCTGAGAGGCAGGATTTGTGAGAAAGAGAAGGTCGCCACGATAAAACGCGGGTTCCATAGAGCCACTACCCGCCATGATGCCATGGTATTAACATGTATTTCGACCGATCACTTAGGTGAACAACGCACCTGAGAACCACGACAATCGGTGATTCCGAATTCGCGAGTAATCCAAGTCCTTTCCAAATCATAAGGCCAGACGAGATCACCGAGGCGAAGTTCAGGACTTGGAGAAGCACCTGCGTACCAAATTTCAATTCGTGAGCACAAGGTCGCATACTCAAAACGTCGGTGAAACCTACATAGCGAAAGCCCAGCCTCCGGAAAGTCTTAAGTTCCTCGCTGAACATTGATTATATGCAGCGGGCGGGTGGTAATATAGATGAGAGGCGTAGGAAAACCCACGATATGTTGGCGGGACAAGAGTTTGGGGGGTTGGCTCAATGGCTGGGGGACGTTCAAGGCCGTCTTGGGGACACGCATCGGCACGTGTCGTATTTGCATCATTGTCTGTTGCCAAATACCGGCACGGAAGCAAATATCCCG
>JABCKV010000048.1:0-31004 GCA_018282005.1 Asterophora parasitica
CATGTCTTAATTGAAACGGCAGAGTCTGGACTCTTATCTAAAATCCGCAAGGCCAAGGACCTTGATGAGAGTATTGTTAAAGCGGTAACAGAGATGAGGAAATCCGCTACCAAAACTCTCCGGTCAGAGGAATGGTCAGAGGAACAGGGTTTAATTCTATTCAGGGGAAAGGTTTATGTCCCCAAAGATAAGGACCTTCGTCGAGAAGTAGTTAAACTACATTGTGACTTGGCTGTTGCAGGACACCCAGGACGGTGGAAAACTCTGGAGCTGGTCTCACATAATTATTGGTGGCCAGGCATCTCAGCCTTTGTCGCTACCTATTGTAAGGGCAACTTCAGCTGTGGAGCAGATCACACTAGCAGAAGGGATTCCAAAGATATATTAACAACTGTACAAGAACTAATGTAAATAGCAGCGCACCTAGCAGAAGGGAATCCAAAGATAACAAGTCTGAGGAACCTTCTGCGATGTGCGCGCGGGTGGCTTTTTATGTACTGTACAGTTACGGAATGATGCAGCAAAATGATGCAGGGTCACATTGATGTCATGTCACATTTTACCATGACCTAGGAACTAAGAGGTCACGGCATTTTGTGGCGTTCTCCAAAGCCCGCAACCTCACATGGTCAAGGTTGCGGTATTCCCGCAACCTCATGGGATCAAGGTTGTGGGAATTTGGGGTGTTCCCCTGACAAATCCATGATTCCTTCGTCTGATTTTAGGCACCGGTCTTACTTTTACTCCCAGATTCTGACTAGCAGCAAAAGTTTACCAAAAGGAACTACCTAGTACATGTAGGAACTTATCTCCATGCTTAAATTTACCTGCATGTGTTGAGGCCACCTGTAGAACAAGTGCTGACATCAACCGAGTTGGTGGCAAATTGTTTGTATATGCTTGCATGCAGTCATGTCTTGGTTCGCCAATGTCTTTCTATTAGCCACCACCCACCCAGCTGTCCACCATTCTCCCTCAAATAGGTTTCCACCTCAGCTACAAGTCATCCCCTGGTCCGGCCATATGTTGTATAACTCAAGAGAGTCCAGGTTTGCAGGATGGGCGAGCTTGGAGTTAAGGTTGGGTGAATGATATGGATGACATTGGTATGTACCACACTCCTCTTATGTATACATGCTCACAGCAAGGGTTTTTGAGTGATTTTCTTCCAGTCCTGTGGTATCCAAGTTTTGCTACTGTCTGCGCTCATCACGTTCATCTCTTCCCGACCAATTTTCCAACCATCGCTTTCTCCTCCTGGCCACCGAGCCTACCTATTTGCCGATCATGCACACTCATGTTGCACATGGACCCTGTCAATTTGTCATGCCCTAAGCCACCGGCGCCAGTGCCCCAGCTTTTTCAGCATCGAATCTGTACCCCTCTCCACACCTCAATCAGCATCTCCAAGGTCCTTAAGTAGGACATATGCCATAGTCAATAGCCAACCTGTTCTTCTTGTAGTCATTTTGTTATCATAATCTGTCTATGTTATTTTTTCCTGGAAATCGAGAGCACCCAAAGCATCTCCAAATTTGAAGCAACAGGAATTTGAAGCAACACGCACTATAATTGGGTCATGCTATAATTGGGCCAATCTATTCAAGGCATATAATCAAGATTGCTTGATGCGCCCCCGACAGGCGGGCATGATGGCAGGAGCATGCGGTAACAGGACACGGGTGTAATGCATTACCTCTGTTGCTTTGGTGAGAGGTGAAAATGCATCACTGATGCCCTCTCACAAGAGTAAATAATGCATTATAGCTACAGCATCTGGTGATCTGGAAACTCTTCATCCGCTGTGGCGCCTTTCATCCTAACCCCCCGTTCTATGGGCCCATGGGATATATAGTCTATAGATAGCCATAGGGACCCAGCTGAGCCCGAAGTGCTTGCCTGCTCGGTAGCGGAGGTTCTTGCTGAGGCTCCTCACCTGCGTGTGTTGTGTATCAACAAGTTTGCACAAGAGATGCTTGTGGCGGAGCCCCGGCTTGGGGAAATCATCACCTCTTGCACACACTTGACTGATCTGACCCTAAGGGATGTGGACGTAGACTCTCTGAACACACTCAGAGGATTACGTGGGCTGCGACAGCTTACACTCGTTGCCTATGGAGCCATGGACCAGATTGCTGTGCATCTCCATGTCAACATTCCCCAGAACTCCTCTGTCAGAACCCTGATCATGGATTCCTTGTCAACACTAGAGTCCTTATTCCTCGCTGGATTTTGGCTCAATTCACTTTTCAGTGATCCTTCGATCTCATTCCCAAAGGTTCACAGCATCTCCTACTTACACTGTCATGAGGCACACCATGAAGACCAAAAATGTGCCTTTCCTGCAGTGCGTAACGTGCATATCCACCGGACGCCATTCTTGGAAACCACTTTGTCGTCATCTGCTCCATTCTGTTTCGATCTTGAATCCATCCAAGCTTCTTTATCCTCCATTTCTTTCTTTTGCAATTGTCGTACCTTACAGAGAGTGGCAATCATAGACCATCTCCTAGGGCCGCAATCCTTAGATGCACAACTACTCCTCCACCACCTTGCATCAAAAAACCACCTTGTCTTGCTTTCCTTAGCCATCCATGATCCCACATCTGTCGTGCTTGAATCCATCTTGAAGGAAGTGCACGAGCTTGTGTTCCTTGCAATTGGCATTGCAACAAAGGAGCTAGTGGAGACGATAGTGGCATGTGAAATGCTTGTACGTCGTATCACCAGAAAGTCAAAAGAAAGGGAGAATGGGAGGCTTACTGCACACACAGGTCAACCCAGTACCTCCAAGCCCTCTGCTCTCAGCCTCCAGTACTATCAAATATCTCTCAGTTGCTTTCCCTCCATGGATGTATTACTGGATCATATTCGGTGTAAATGACCCTTCTCCAGCCACGCGTGATGTGTTTGTACACAACTGGCTGAAGGCATTACCGCACCTGTGCTACATGGAGATTTGCCTAAAAATCGGTCACGAATCATGGTGCCGGAGTATCTGGCACTCATCTAGCATTCGCAATTCTCTACAATTACTGTCGGAGGTGGACGGGGATCCCATTAGGAGTTGGTACAATTCGGAATGGTGGAGAAGTGGGGTGTAATCTGGGTGTAATGCATGAATGTGCCAGGGCATGAGTGACCGCACCTGTAGTCACACACCTGGTCGACTTGCGCATGCCATAGATCCTAGTCTGCTCAACAACTTGGACATTGGCAGCACAATATCTTTCGAGTCGTTTACAACACCATTCACTCGCCGCCATAATACTCCGCCCGTCACATGAAATTCTTCATGGCACTGCTGCGCTTATAATGTCTGAGAGCCAGAGTTCAGGAAGAGTCCCCCGAAGAGTTGCCGCGAGGCTTGACGCGACGCGTCAGTCCACGTGATATTGATGTGTCACGACGTGTGGCTGTGCTCGAGGACTCACGTCCGCCGCCCTTCAGCGTTCAACGTTCAACATCAACGTTGAGGTTGCCATTGAGTCATTGTCACCCTCCACGCCGACTTCATACATCTCTAATAGCGTCTGTACTCTTGCTACTGTCTGCTCATGAGGCATCAAGCGCATTTAGTAAGATATACATACATCCATACTTTTGGATTACTATTGACCTATCTTCCTGTGGATTTAGTTCGACTCAGACCCAAAAGATAAGACTGGACCATCAGCCATCCCAGATACTATCAACTGTGCTCGAGAAACAATGGCGACGCCAGCTACGATTCACTCGTTGCCTGCGGAGGTTTTTTTGACCATAATGAAACAGGTCTTTCGAGATTCGCTTCTCATTCGGATCACCGCTACTTCCGGGCCTGTCGAAACGTTGCTGCAGTTCCCTGAGAAGTTGTTCTATGCTGGCGACAATACCGATTATGCGCTTCAACAGACTGGGGAAGATATACAGTCGCCTTCTCTTTTTCCCTACGCTCTCAGCGCTGTCTGTGTCACCTGGCGACATCTTATGTCCACTATCCCGATCTTTTGGATGAATCTCGTCATATTTGTCGGGAAGGACGAGACCCCTTTCTCTGACGTCCGTCAGTACCTAGAATGGTCTCGCGAGCTATTCATTACTGTCTACGTTACCAGAAGGCACTACGAAATCTTACCGGAGAACCTCACCCACGATTCCCATGAGTACAAGTATGCAAGAGCTCTCATTCCGTTGCTTCAGCCCCATTTCCACAGAATGAGGGTCCTTTCATTCGACCTTCTTCAGAGTTCGTCCCTTCCCCGGTTGTACCAGGACTTTCACGGAAACGCGTCGCGCCTCGAAAGATTACGTTTTGAATGCGATTTCGACGATGGAGAACGTCACCCACCAGTCGACTCGCACTACTATTCGCTCATTGCTCCTAAACTCACGCACCTCTACATTGACGGAAGGACTCTTCTCCGGGCGATGAACAACTTTGAAGATACATGGACCAATGATGTCAGCAAAAACGCCAACATTCATCTCAGGGTCTCGGAATTCACGCCGACCACGGATGATACAATCGACCTTCACCGCTTTATCTTTCAAATCAATGCATGCAGCTCGCTGAAGATCCTCCGCATATCCAATATCCCCTTCACCTGGTCCAGCGAAGCAGAACCAAACTCCCTCGAGGAATGGGCTTTTTTTATCGTACATTTCGAGAACCTTCCTGCAGGTGCGGTCGAGGAATTCATTCGCGTCGTGGGCGAAGTCCACTTCCAAAATATCGAAATCACTCGCAGTCCCGTGGCTACCTTGAAAGCACCGCTTTTCGCCCGCGTTCTCACTATTCGAGACCTCGACAATCAATCAGATCTCCCCGCATTTGTCTCCAACTGGTACGGTTTAGGGCTAGTTCTCCATAACTGCAACGCGAGCGTCGTAGATGCAGTACTCGACATGCTCGCTGATCCGTCAAAAGTAGACGAAGGGCCGAACTTTCCTTTCCGAGCGCCCATCCTTCGCCGTCTCGTTCTGGAGAATTGCGGCGCCTTCTCATTCGCGAAGCTAAGACATCTGATTGAGATCCGAAAGGAGGAGGCCTGCAAACGAGGATGGACTTCGGCTGGAGACGGACGCGTCCCCTTTCAATTCTGGAAGCTTCCGGTTTGGGGCCGACGCTTTCGCTGTGGGATAAGCTCTGGCTTTATCGGAATGTCGAGGAATGTGCTTGGACTTGCTTTTCGTTGCCTGTTAATAACGACTAACGGCGTGCTGAGGTGGGTGTGCGAGTCAATTTCTTTTGAATTTTACCATTAACCACCATACATTGTCAGATTTGCCCTTTTCTCTGACGTTCGTCTTCGAAGCTGAATTTTCTGATCGTGATGATCCTTTCACGCATTTTCTAGGGGCTTAGAGGGCCAGGCAACAAGAAATTATTTTGACGTCACTGTTGTGAGCGACCTCTTCAGCTGTAATTTGATACGACCGCGAGGAGAGAATAGATAATGCATTACATATTACGACCTGAAAAATCGGAGAGTGAAGGGGACCGGGAGCGTATAACAAAAGTTGTGTGGCGCCGAGGTATATATAAACAAACTAAAATGCATGTAAAGTGTATTTATGTAACACTAGAAACCATCTAAAATGAAGTGGGCGTGCGTTCGTGTATGTGAATTATGTAAGGGTGAATAGAATGTGAATATGCAGACGGAAGTGGGGAGCATGTGTGTCGTGATGATGCGATAAGTACATGTTGAATGTTGATCGGTCGTTGATGGATGGATGTGCGACGAAGGGCGATGCGTACGACAGGACGATGTGGTGGGGCGATCTATGAGGGTACTGAGGTTTAAAAGCATGTTTCAAGACGAATAAGAAATGCAAACCTGCAGCAACGAACCGGAATCGGCCGGCGGAGAGCAGAAGCAGGTGTAAGAGGGTGAGGAGAGGGACGTGAAGAGGAGACAGGCGGCACCGGACGGCGTATCGGCTCAGTACATAAGTATGTCAGATACACTATACCAGTCAACCGCGCGATGGCGCCGGCGTAGGGCTATGCCCGTATGCGCCACCCGTCACCCTTCCGGCTGACCTTCCCGATGCCGCCAAATCCCTCTCTCACGACGAGCCACATTGCAGTGCTACACACGACGTCCTTGATCTCCTCTGCGGTGAGGGTGAGCCCGGCCCATTGTGTTGGCGGGGCGCGTGCGCTACGAAGACCTGTGGGAGGGTAAGCATGCTAGGCACAGAAGTACCAAGACTTGAGAACAGTGGAGTGGGAAGGATTATGCTGCGGAATGCTATCACAATCATGGTCACTGCCCCCGGGACATCGAACATCCAACCAAACGCCATCCGTCACTAACGCCGGACGCATCCACGCGGCCATTTTAAATCTGTTAAAAAACGCTAGACTCACCCGTGGCCCTCTTCACCACCCCCATTCTCTCCACCTCCACATCTGGCAGGGGAAATGGTACCTTGAGCATCGCGACCACCTTGGGATGATGAGGCGTAGGCGACAGTGTCGCGACCTTGAGCCTTAGCACCTGCGGCGGCGCGCTCGGCGTTGGTAATACACCCAGCTCCGCGATGCCATTCCCAGCATCGCTGGGTGGGATGTATGAATGTCGTGACCTCGCGGTGAACGTGCTGCCTGTCGTCCCGGGTCCTGATCTCCGAATCTTAAGTGTACACACCCACGGCGTTTCCGAGTCCTCGGGGTCGCTGTCGTCGCCTTCATCGTCTCTTTCTCTCAGTCCGCTACGCTCGCCTCGCTCCCGTGAACGATCTCGTGACCTATGCCCGTCCTCGCTTGTACTGAGGTTCGTGCTCATGCTGTGATGCGAGATGATGGAAAGCCTTGGTGAGGGTTTTTCGCGCTCCCTGCTTTCCCTATCCTTATCCCGTAGACGGTCCCTGCTGCTCTTCGGCAGTCCTTCACTCTCTCTCAGCTGTCCCTCCCGCCCACGCTTCCCTCCCTTCCTAGCTCGCGCCTTGGCGCTGCTCCTCTTCCACTCGAACCGGACCTCCACACCCTCTCCAGCACTTGGACCCACATCTCCACTGCCAATCGAAAACCCATTCCCCGCCTTGCCAACCATACCTAACAAACCCCCGCTATCGTTCTCATCCCCACGCCGCTTATACCACTTCCGTACAAACCAAACGTACATCATCGCTCGCGCGCCCGAAGAGTTACGAAGGGCGTTGAGGTTCGCGAGGGGCATAGGCTCCGGCACGGCCCCGCCTGCAACGTAGGAGAACGACAGGGTCGGCTGGATGCCTAACACGGGCGGCTGCAGGATCTTCTGCTGCTCCTCGCTCGCATTTGAACTTGCGTTCGTCGGGGTCGCCAGATTCCCTGTGTTGACGTTGGGATCGTCAAGCGAGGGCACCTGGAGCAGCCCCAGACCGACATTGGGTGAGCTCGAGCGCCCGCGGAGCTTTCCGGTCGCTACTGAGAGCGCCGAAGCGGGGGAGAGTGCTGAGGCGGGGGAGAGCGAAGCGGAGAGGTTACGGGAATGGGTTTGCTGAGCTCGGGCGGAGCGCGGGGTGGGTGTTGCTGCCGGATCGGGGGTTATGGTCTTGGCGGGTGAAGCGGAGGTGGTAGCGCGAGCATTTGGGAAAACACCGGAAAAGCGGGGGGAGGCGAGCACGGGCCCGTGTGCGGTGGTGGATGATTTGGGGGAGGACGAGGAGATGAGTGGTGATGCTGAGTCTTTCTTCTTAAACATCTTGCCAAAGAGGTTGCGTTTTGATGATGAAGGTGGCGTCGGTGCTGCTGCTGCTGGCACATGAAATTGCTGCAGCGGCGTATTGGGATTGCTCGATAGTGAGACGACTGAGGAATCTGCGGTACTGGTGGTATGTGCACTCGGATCCGGCGTCGCAGGTCTGCTACTCCGAATCGTTGGGGCCGCACTCGTACGTGACTTTTCACTCCAAACCTCTACGGGCTCGAAAATCGCGAGATCAATGAGCTCAATCCCGCGCTTCTGAAATTTGGCAATCTTGGCGTCCGTGCCAGCGTCGACGATGGTGTTGGTGAGCACATTGTGCGCTTGAAGGTTGTATAATGGGATTATGCTGCGTCGCGAGGAGGAACTAGAGTTTGTTGAAGCAAAAGACGCGGTAGAACCATAGGAGGAGGTGTCGGAGCGGTTGGACGCAGTGCGCGTCAGAGTCGCGTGGGTTGAAGCTCCGCCGTCGCTCGACTCGTCAAGCGACTGTCGAATGTTGCGGGCGGCTGGCGGCACAAGTTGGACTTGTAGGTTCAGGGGGTGGTTGGATTTTGCAGGGGGCGGTCGTACGATGATGAATGTCTGGTCGTGTGTCAGTGGCATGTCGTACCATATTGTTATATAGAGCTTACCTCGTTCACGGGCTTTGCCTTGCCCTTCTTTGCGCTGGTGTCGTCCTCCTCTGGTGCCTCCTCCTGTTGAAAAGCCTCCTGCTGCTCCTCACGATTGTCCGTGGGATCGAATGCACCGGGGTTTGGTGACTGAGCCAAGTTACTACTGCTGCTGCTCCCATTGAGGTGCAACGACGGCAAAAAAGAGGCAATAGACGAGAACATGACTGTCGCGGTCAGAATTTGGTCCAGAGATCTCCCGTCGTCGTCGTTTCTCGCATGCCCAGGCGCTGAAGATCAGCGCGGATATTTGATTCTTCCCTTGGCGTCAGCAAGCTCAAACTATCCGAATGCGCAGCTCCGAGCCCTGATTTGATATGCTCCAAATTAGTAACGGTGAGCGCTGAAAGAAATATCCGTTAGACCTACTGCTCGACGCGGTTCGTGGTGGTAGGAAGCAAAGAAACGGAAATGAACACTGCAAGCGTCTCGTCCATTTTCGTCATTGCTTATGTCACATCGGCGCGTAAGCCTTACTAGCACTAACCCGCTTACTCCCAGCTACTCCGTGAAATGCGCCATCTCGGCGCCCATGCTCGTCGAGCCCTCGAGTCTCCTCAAGATCGAAGCTTAACGATGTGTTTTGAACTTGTTAAGTCTTTGTCTCGTCGATTTTTTGTCCTTGCGCAGTCAACAAACCGAAACTTAAGTAATTCAAATTTAACAAGTCATTGCTTTCGACGGGGGGATACTTATGTTGTAAATAATCCGTAAGGACCGTCAGTAAACCATATCGACGGCAAGTAATCTGTGTGACTCACCGCCCGCCGTCTACCCGGGCCAGGACTTTGTCCGATGTCGCCCTCCTCTCCAATCCTCCAAGCGATCGAATTCTTTGTGCAACGCTGATGATTGATCTTGATCGTGCCAAGCGTGCACAGATGTCATCGATGCGCAGCGTCATCTCCATGATGCAACTGAACGCCGGGTGGGGGAATACCCCCGACAGTGTCCACGATCTCCACGGATTTGATTTTCGGATTTAGTACCGGCACCGACATAACTAAATATAGAGAATCTGGACGCGTCGCGTTGAGCGCTTCGAACGTCAGAGAGGCCAGGAGGAGGAGGGAAAGGAAGGCCAGCGAGAAATGAATTTACTTGCAAATGCTGCGGAAAATCACTGGCCAAAAAACTACTGGGGCGTAACGATCACCTGAGGACGCCCGCTCCAGTTTCCCAATACTGCCATCCCCAATTGATTGTCTACTGCGTGCAACGTTGCCTTCTTGAATGTCGGCACGTATAGCACAGCTTCACAGGTCTGGCCAATGTCCGCAGCACAGACCTGATGCCCTTGAAACCCGAAACTCGCAGCTTGCTTGCTGTGCTTGTAGTGCGCAGTATGACCGCTCTAGTAAATCATGCGTACGCAGCACGGGCGAAGCTCAATGAAGTAAGTTCTGAGCAGGTTAGCACTGCGCCACCACTGTCAACGTTCAGGGTGGTTTCCTTCGTTATCTCTTTCCTGATCAAACTTGGCACGCCAAGGGTACCCAGTCGTAGGCTTCTGGTGGACTAAAGGAAAATAGACTTTTCGAATTTGTCCTGGAAACGCAATCCGGCGGCAGCAGAGCCGCAGCCGCCATTATTTGACATTCGCCAAATCTCGCAAAATTCTTTACTCACATCGCAATAATTTAACACAGCCTGCATTTCATAACATAGAACGATAAGCCCCTGTGGCGTACTACACAGTGAGTAATTGGATTTACATATCTACTCAGCAGAATATTCTTACATTGATCGTTGTGGGCACCAAACAGCTATGAATATGGGATGACAAGAGCCCTGACCAGGCGCGCACTGCATAGCAGATGACGAGAAGAAGAGAAAAGGTGATAATATTAATTAAGAGGCGGGTCGCGGTGGTGCGCACCGCCACACCAACTGAGTAATCTACATCCCCCAGCGTAATCCGCCCTCGTCACTACTTCTCAACAATAAATCACAACGTTTTCAACTCCTGAATACGAATAACATAGACATAACCTAGGGCTCTTTCTAGGTAAGACTCGTACAAATGTAAATGTATGTCGTGTCTTCGTCAATCAAAACCTAAGTCTATTGAATGTTACGAATAGTGCCGACCCCGCTTACAGAATATGATATAAGTAGTCATAATATGTCCACAGTCCATTGTCCATGAGCCCTCGCGCATCAGTACATTTCGCCAGTGAAATTGCCGTACAGCTTGACAGATTTCACAGGCGCACCCTGGGAGTTGACACCACCCTCCTCTGTTTGGGGGATCGACAGCGCATTGTACCACCTCGCACGCACATTGTTGGAGGTACAGAATCTGACCAGTCCATCGGCTAACAAATCGTTCGGAGAGATCGCTGGACGCGCAGATATTCTGCAGAACCAGGGGCTCGCTGTGAAAGATGACCTCGGGGTTCTGGAGAGCGCATTCGGTGATGGTGATGGACTTGTGGTCGTAGCCTTCGTTAAGTGCAAGTAAGCTGTCGACCGCGCCGTTGGGGAGGTTGATCCAGTGGATGTCGGGGATAGTAACAGTGGGGATGTGCCAAAGCAGGTTCATGTACGTGAATTGTATGTTGGAAAGCTTGAGTTCGTCGAGCGGTATCATGATCCAGCTGAGGAACCCGAAGAAGGCACTGATGTCGACTGGGCCGATCATATTGCGAACGTTGAGGTTATTGAAGTTCCGGTGGCGGTCGCAAAACTGTGTGAAGGTCGCGGGTGTGTGGTGGGATAGAATCATTGTGTCGCGGAGCCGGTCTTCACCTGGAAGTCGAAGAGTAAGCGGCGGCTGGGGCCGGAGGAGTCAGGCTATTAGTAGAGAAGCTTTGAATGAACGTGAAGGGGACGTACATCAGTGGGATTGACATTTGACGTTGCCATCCTCTGCTAGTGGGCGTATGGAAAGAGTGGTGTCGAGCGCGTAAAGAGAGATGAGAATCACGAAGGGTGCGGGATGCAAACTGATGAAGCTGGGGAGCGGTATTTAAACAACGTACTAGTGGCCGTCGGAGTCGACGAGAGCATTGTGGGAGAAGTCAAAGCGTCTGGCCTCATGTCGCCGTGGTATCTCAATAATGAGAGAAAGTATTCACATGGAGGTGACGGTGATAGCATGAGTTGTGGGCCAATTTTTGCCGAAAATCGCAGCAGAATGGGGCAGAGAGGAAGGCCGGGATGGGATGCTCTCAAAGACAGGCAATTCTCAATTCTCAAAGGAAAGGTGACGGGTACCCAGAAAGACAAGAGGCTTTCAGCGAAAAAAATGCTCCAGAATAGGAATAAGGGCAATCCGTTTCCGGAGGATTAAGAAGACACCTTGGCTGCAACGAAAGTAGTGCATGTAGCGACCAGGCACCTGGAGCCAAAGCGTAGAGCATCGATAGGCCTTTGTAAGATGCAGATGTCCAAGCGCGGATTGGAGCAGTGAAGATGGATGGGATACCGGAGACAAGTCGAAAAAAGCGAAAAAAGGATTCCGATAGCCGTAAAAAGTACTGGGAAGCGTAGTGGCCAGGGCGCAATACAGAGAGATTCTCGACCTGAGTATTAGGCAACGCGGACGCGAGGTGAGGTTTCATTCAAATCAAACGAATTCCGAATATTGAGTGAGCGCAGTCGGAAGACAGGCTTAAAATCGCGTTTGACTCGAGATATATGATTGCTTGAGTAGGTTCGTCAGCGGTGAGCAGCATCGAGGTAGTATTCTCGACCCAGATCCGACGGGCAATGGATGAGCGACCAGGCGATGAACGTCAAGAGGAACGCGACACCGCCACACATCAAAATCAACAATCACGTGGCTTGACGCGTCGCGTCACGGTGGCTCCTTGAACGTCGCAGCTACTCGGCTACATGCAAGCCTCAAGTAAACTCAGAAGTTGAGACAGTAAGTATGTCTAACTGTATCAAATTTTGCATCAAAAAATCGTAATGAGAGTGCGGAAATACTGCTAGGTCGAGAGGAATTCCAAATACTGAGCACGTAGAAGAAACAACAGTGTGAACCCCGTACACAAGCAAAATATGTAGAAACGTTCTTACAAGTAGAGTAAACAAAAAGATACAAGTATCTGTGCATTTCACAGCCCAAGTTACCAATGAGAAAAGCCAAGCTTTCGAGAAGGAAAGAGAAAGCAAAACAAAGACCAACTCGATAATGTCCGCTGTGAACTGTTATCGCGGTGAAGGGGGTGGGTCACACCACAGGACGAGAATGGGTCGCCGGAGGTTGATTGGGATAGTACGCGGGAGGCGCGTCGTCCGGTCCGTGGTACAGTGATCCTGCCCCGTAGCTCTGGTGGGCGGTTCGCGAAGGCCCTGCCAGAGAGCTCGAGTCCAATCCATGCGATGATGCCTCGCCGCTCCTAGTCTCCCCCTCCCGCCCACTGTTGTTCAGGAGGCCCGTCGACGAGTCCGCGGCACTATAATGGGAGTTTGACAGCGACCGCTGCGAGCGATGCGCACGCTCTTTTTTCTCTAACGTTGTGCCTCCATGTGTAACGTAACGGACGTTGTGGCCATGGCTGATACTGGGGTACGGCGAGGGGTTTGATGAGTGAGAGGAGCTGCTTTGAACAGCCACTGTTTCCGCAGCTATGATGGACGTTGATCCGGGGGTAAGCGCCGTGAAGGGAGAAACACCTGAGACGGTGGTTGTTTAGGTGGGAATATCTGGTGCAGAAGAGAAAAGAGAAACATACCTGGTGGGTCCCGAGCGTTTCTACGCCGCCGCCTCCAAAGAAGGAGCAGAACTACGAACAATACGATGATCACAACTCCACCGACTGCACCCCCAATTATTGTACCCAGTGGTGAGGCGGCTTTTGAATCGGAAGATACTGTAGGACTTGAAGGAGTCTCCAATGGCGGTCTGTCCAATTGCACAATCGTCGTCGTCTCCTTTACGTCCGGATTTGCCCGCGTTGTTGTGTTAGCAGTGGCAAGAGTACTCGTAAGGGCACCAGCTTGTTGATCAATGCGCGAAGACGTCGGCAATATGGAAGTACTGGCAGACGGCGTGACAGGGATGTTCGTGGGAGAAGTCGTGCTTGTATCAGAATTCGGAGGCTTGCTTGTCACCTCCGGCTCGACCTTTGGCACATCGGGGACAGGATCCTTTGCCGGAGGATCCTGAGTGGGAGTTTGCGATGGAGAAGCCTGTACGGCTGGCGTGTACTCGAGGTAGTCCAGCCAGAAGAATGCATTCTCTAAAGTGTTTGCGATGACGAGAGTATGCTCGCCATCTGCCAGAGCTGGGGAACGGTAGAACTGCACCCCGTATTGCTTGGACTCCGTGGGCACGGCAGAGTACGTCGCGGGGCTAGCGCCATCGATACTGTATGTCGACGCTGGTCCAGTCTTATAGGTTCCAGTATCGGAGATGGTTCCATACACCGCAATGGAGGTTCCTAGCTATAGAGTGAGTGCCGTAATTTGAGGGCCCAATTGTGCGGCGCACCAGTAAATGTAAAGGTCGCTTTCCCCTTCGACGATCGTGAACCATGAGTCGATGTGGCATACTCGTTCGCACTGCCCGCCAAAAACCAGTGGTTTTCGCTGTATTGGATCCGAGGGTCTTGGTCGTCGACGATAACCGGAGTGGCCATACAGGCAGAGGGATGGGGAAATGTAAAGAGCGTGAGGGATCCTCAAAGGATTTGTTTGACGAGGAAGAGTGGAAGGCTGGGAGGATATTCAAACAAGGGAGTATCGACCGCTTCGGGAATGGCGGGGCAAATGATGTGCAGGGTGATCAATACAGGGGAGGGCCAGGTTCCCACAAGGCCACAGCGCCGAAGCTTGAAGGGTTTGTTGTTTCAAACTTTCATAACAGTGGAACGGGAAGATGAGATGGTTCTGAGCTGTAAATAAAATCCTGAGCCCGCGGCCAAATGCAAACGGACCAGATTCACCGCAAAGGCTAGGTCAAAGTTTGCAAGTGAGGGTGAAGCTGAGGTGAAGGGCTTGTGAGCAAAACGGCTCCTTGGCACCGAAGGGAGCTGTCAACCTGTCGGTTTCAAGTCGTTGGTACCTTGTCCGCACTGCCACCCTTGCGTCGGGAATTCTTCCTACATATAGAGTCAATTCTTCATCCATGAGTCTGAACAGAGTGCGAGATATTAGATGGGATAAAACAGCTTCTTTGGAACGACGTACAGACAGAAAATGGTCCGCTCTCTCTTGACACAAGGATGAAACAGTAAGCTCTCTCATCGGCAAGTTTGCCGACACCGATTCAAGCGCTCAGAGCATTTGGACTAATCTTCAGAGAGTCTTTGAGTGGTAGGCCAGGGAGAAACCAGGCGCTTTCTGTCGATAGTATGCACATGAGGACACGGGAAGGAGTTGAAGTTGCCACGAGTCAAGGTCCTAATAAGAAGTCATCCATTGAATGACGAGTGGACATAATGCAAGTGTAAGTAGTAGTAACACAGTACCTACCAACAAGATGTGAGAAAAGAAGAAAACAATCCATCCAGCACAAAGAAGGGAGGGTGAATAAAACACATCACCACCGTCCAAGTGCGCACAACCATATCCAAAACATATCGACGTCATCAGCATCATCATCATCCCGTCGTCAAAATCTCCTTCGAAAGCATTATCCTATTCGCCAGCGCCGTCAAATTCGCATCTGCGACCACCACGTCTGGCGCATACTCGACGTCGAACACCTGCTGAATCGCCGCACATATTCGTTTCGCCTGTTTTTCCGACCAGAAGCTGAAGTCGTCTGGATCCCGCTCCAGGTCGTCCGCTTCCGGATCGTCGTCTGCGCCTTTCGTAATATCCCCGTCTGCGCCAGGATCAGCATCACCAGCGCCGCTGCCGCTGCCACCGCTGTCTGTGGGAGGATGGACGCTGGGGTTCGAGTAGTCGTTCGGGTTAGGCGTGAGGAGGGCTTTGCAGGAAAGGGGGATCAAGGACGGGTCAGAGTCCAGGCAGAGGGGCACAACATGCATGAGGTTCTCGCGGACGGTCTCAAAGGTGAGCTCGGTAGGTTTTTCCACTGCATTGGCATCGGTCAGCAACGGAGTAAAATACCACGGCAAGCACACGTACCGAAGATCTCAAGGGGTCCATCTAGGCTCATGACGTTGTACTTGCCATCATGGTGGTAGCGAACCTAAGTATGAAGTGGTATAGGTGAATAAAACATCATAAGTGAGGCACTCTGTTCATTCTCACCTCGTATTTGCCAACCATCCAAGGCAGGGTATCTCCCTTGAATGTCACGGTTCCGCGCTTGCTCCTGGGGGTAGATGGCGGTGAAGGTCCTAGATACACATCGCCTTCCCACTCCTCGTTGTGGACAGGAACCCACATGCCCAGGGACGAGGTCTTCGTCACAAGAGTAGACGAGTTAGCACCGACCTGCGGAAACGAAGGACCATCAAGATATATTCAAGCGTGAAGCTAAGCATAAAAAGCATACCCTGTAGAGGCCGATCCAATCCTTGCGCGAATGTTTGTGGGGGGCCTCCCACTTGACGGTGATGGGCTCGCCAAGATGGAACCCATTGTTACCAGAAGAGCTGGGCAGGATCGACACATTGTACTTGCTCTTGTCGTAAGACGACAAATCGCTAGCAACACGCGTGATGACCAGGCGCTCCCTTGACTGCTGCAGCAGGAATTTCGTATCCTCCACGACCTCCGAAATTTTGGGGCGGGCTAGAAGGGCGAAGATCAGCGGATGACAACAAACGGGCGCACAGGGCATACATTTAGCCAAAAACTCCTCGACCACATCCGCCGTCTCCTCGTACACCTTCTCGAACGTGCCCTTGACTTCCTTAACGACCCTCTTGAGTTCAGGCGCATGTCGTCCAGCGCGCGACTCAATAATGCGCGCATTCTTACTCGCGACGCTCTTCATGACCTTGACGAAGCCGGCCTCCTTGCGGAGGGAGTCGCCATACAGCTTCTGCATGTGGGGGCTATGGTGATCCAAACGCGTCAGGCTGCAATTCAGATGACGATCAAGGACAGGTGACGTACTTCTCGACTCGGCTGAGGAACCACCAGTTCGCGAGATGCCGGATGACAGCGAGCGACAGGACAAGCTTGCTCCCACTGATCAAAGCAAGGCCGAACCACGCAGCGCCGCCCATCGCCTCCGGGTTGTTCAAGTAGCGGTAGATACCGGTGTACTCAAGGTTAGCAGGGAACTCTTCCATGAAGAAGTCACCAAAGAACCATCCTGTCATCATTGTTCATCAGCAAACGTAAATACTGCCAAGATCCATGGACTCACCGAAGACGCCAAGAACCTCGTATGATTCCATCGTAGCCCAAATGTGGAGGCCGACGAGAAGGAGGCCCAGGACATGTCGCAAAAGTTCGTTGCCAACAGTCCAATCATGTGGAATCGAGTATGTCTTCCACACCACCGCAATGCACGACACGTAAGTCATACACATGCTCAAATTATAGATAGCCTTCCAGTTCGAGAATGCCTCGAGGATCGCGCCGCTCCCGTTACTCGAGGAGTAGTGGTAGTTCTTGAGGAAGTGACGGACCATGTACTTGCTCTTGCTTTGCGCGTTGAGGAGATGTCCAAGGCCTACGTAGTGGATAAGGCACCAGGTGAGAGCATGCACGAAGTGCACGCGGAGCATAGCACGGGCAGAGAGCGCGGGCATGAAGGCCATGGTGAGCGAGTAGAAGAGAATAAGGACGAGCATGAGGTCATTCGCACTGAATAGCACATTAGTATTACATTTGGAGCATGCGGAGCAAAACTCACCGGTGCAAATCAAGGTTCCTAATCACCACCGTATCGCGCCTGAAGTACTTGTTCAGCAGATCATGCTGCGACGCGGGCTTCCTCTTGTATCTCGGTTCAGCCGAAGTGCCATTGCTCGACACCGACGGCTGGCTTTGATGGTTCGACTTCTTCCTGTCGGATATCGTGGAGAACTCCATCTCTGTCTCTGTCTCCAACTCCGTTTCAGTGGCGGTCTCCCCTTCAGTAGCGGCGGGCGTAGAAAGGATATCCGCAGGGTCAGCCTCGGGGGGAGGAGCCGTGCTGGAACTGGCAACCGCGTTGGCGGTGGACTTGGCCCGGGTAGTCGGAAAAATCGGAGTGCGCTTTGCAATAGCTTTGCGCTGGCCGTACAGCCGTTCAATGTCTGGACTTTGTCAGCCCAAGAAATAGGTTAATGAAGTATAGTGGCTTACGCGGATTCTCGAACAAGACCAGGAAGGCGAATTGGGCGGCGTGCGCAGCAAGACTGACGAAGAGGACAGCGTAGCTACCTGCGATGAGGGAAAGGCCGTAATATCCGGCGTATCCTAAATCGAAGCATAAGAACAAGCTGGAGTTAAGGCATCGCCTCGGACATACCGACGGAATACATAGGGTGAGGTGCCAGCTCAAAGACACCGTCAAATACGAGAGCGCCACGCTGGAAGAAAACGTCGCCCCAGTACCAGCCATAGTCCTTGACGACATTGTGGGCCTCAGTCTTTACCCAAAGGTTGAACACGATGAGGAGCAGGCCACCGAGCCATCTATTTAGATTTAGCAGGCAGTTTGCCCAGATCAGAAGATCGAACGCACCGCATGACGTGCACGCCGAAAGAAAGACCTTCTGGGACCCGGAAGCACGAAAACGCGAACATGCAGTAGGAGAGGAAGTCACTATGTGATTAATGAGTTCACATCCTCGTAGATGGGTCAGCAAATCCTACTTTACGAGGATAACATCTACAGCTTGGCGGAAAAGCAGCCAGGTGTTGTACTCGAGCGGGAGTTCCTATAAACGGCAGCCGATAAGATCGACGTGGCAAAAAAAAAAGCGAACAGGGGCACACACATCGAAGGAGTAGTCTTTTCCCATTTTGCCTTGCAACTGGTCGCGAATCCATTCCCTTACCGCCGGACGACGATCAGCGTCGAGCCAGCCAAGCCGTTGCACCTCTCTGACGATCCACTTCTTTTTGCTCTGCTTGGTGAGCACCCAGCCAAGGCCCGCGTCGTATGCGCCACGCCAAAATGCAAAGTAGAAGAAAAAGAAGACCTGGGAGATGTGGCGTGGCAGCAGGAAGAATATGACCAGCTGGAGCCCCAGCAGACCTAGGTTAAGCAAGTCCAAGTGGCTCTTATGGTAGTATGGGTTGAAGAGCGTCGTCAGTACGTCGTGCGTGGTAGGAACACGGAAAACTAGAGCAATATTAATGTCCGAAGATTTGAATATCAAACGAGACGCTACCTTCGCCACCCGGAGTTTTGCCCCATACGATTTCCTCGCGTCTTGGACGTGTA
Source organism: Asterophora parasitica (assembly GCA_018282005.1). Classification (NCBI taxonomy): domain Eukaryota; kingdom Fungi; phylum Basidiomycota; class Agaricomycetes; order Agaricales; family Lyophyllaceae; genus Asterophora; species Asterophora parasitica. The sequence goes on from JABCKV010000048.1 coordinate 18,612, forward strand.
TCATCGTCTTTAGGCTCTTCGAGAGGCGTTGAGGCTTCTTTTGCTGCGCCAGTGCGCTGGCGCAGAAAATTCTGCTCGGCAGACATGGATAACGGACACAAGGAGAATTCGCACTCGGTTGAACGAAGTGGAATTTGCCAGGAATTCGCTGCACACTGGCTGAACCTCCACGTAGAATTCGAAGGGCCTTGATCAACACGCGCAAACACTTTCGGCGGCCGGCCAGGTCAAGGCCAGGTTTTACCTCCCCTCTCCCCCCATTCCACCCTGGAAATTCAAGGACGACGCGATAAGGAGTGACATATCACGAAAAGTGAGGAGACTTGCTTGATCTAGCTTGATCTTCTTCGGGGGACTTGATATTTTTATTGTGATCTTTCCTAAATATTTACAGCTTCTTTGACCTACCCTAAACCACGTCTCCTTAAATCCAGAACATTCCCGCGAGGGTTTTTCTCCTTCAAGCTTATTTTTCACTTCTGCAATTCTACTCTGGTCACTCTTTCCTTCTATTCGCATGATTCGCTGCTCTTTTAAGTCTCCGTATGTTTTTCTACCTGAAGCGCCACCCCTACTTGCATTATTCACTCCATGCTCGAAATATCCCACCGGGCGAAGAGTTGCTTTCACGGGGAAGACCTAACATCTAGGCATTTATTTCGGCCGACTCTCCCCTGGTTAGACTCGACCTTACGAGGTGCCTTACATACATTGTTGCTTTGATTGTTGCCTGTGTATATTTTTTGTGGTGGAATCAAGTGCCTTTGTACCCATCGATTATGTCGTCAATCAAAAGATAACAACGAATCTACTCCATCGAAAGGTACATGCGAGATTTGACTTGAGTGTGAATAACGGTGGCGCAAGAAAGCTTGGTGTTGGTTTCGTCAGGAAGCTTGATGGATTCACATGTCCCATAAATGGCCGGTGCCAGTTAGCGATCAGAAAAGAGCTGGACATGCAGCGACGCCAGCCTGGAATGTGATTGCACTGCGGAACACGCACGGTAGCCGCCCATGTGTGGGTGTTTATCCAGATGCAAGGTGGCGGTAGTATGTATGCCATACCAGCAAGGAAGTTCTCATACATGGTGATACACTTCCACGGCGGGATTTAATACATGTCCTACTGTAAAACCAGTACCTGGTCCCTACCAAGGCTAAGCGCTGATTGAGGAGACAAATCATGGTCAATATATCTCTACCAGACGGTTCAACGTTGAGTTGTTAGTGCGAGGTCATGTTGAGTGACGTCATTGATTGATTCAACTTGCAGATATTATCGCTCCGCCTCCTTGTTCTTCAACGTTTCAACCAGGCGCCTGCTCATCAACTCCCCGTTTCATGCCTCAGACGGTTCTTCCCCTGCACACTACTCACTGGAGCGACTGTCTATTGCGACTGCGCGTAGACCTTCGTGGGGCTTTCGATACCAAATTTCCTTCTTAGCGACATCATTCAGTGCTATGAAAATGTATACAGCTGGCTACGACGGCTACCACGACGCTACGTACCATACCTGGGCCTATATCTGGCCATATATGCTGTTCTTGCCCTATATGGGTCTGCCTGTCAGACGCCCCCATAGAGCACCCTCATTTATGCCCATTCATGCAGGACTACAGCGCCGGTACTACCATCATTAGGTACTCGAAGGTACCTAGCCCATACAGTGCACGTTATTGGCCATTTCTTGCGCAGATGCGGCATGTGAATGTATGTAGGCTAGTGTCCTCTTCCGTGGCGCAGAGCGTCAACACGATGATCTATGTGTTCTAGTATACGGGGACTGGGGAGCCAACAATTCTCCAAATCCTGCATGTGCAAGTTTTAAACGGGTGCCACTGCTCTTCCACTATCATAGCGCCATGCACAACTCAACTTGGTATTGGTAGAGCCAAGTTGTGCTCATTAATCAAACTCTTACTCGTGATCCAACGAAAAGGAAAACTAAGGAAAGAGATCCAAAATACAACTACACAAAGGTAGGACTAGGTCTGATAATGGACATAGGGGGTTGGAAAAGACATCCAAGATACAACTACGGTAAACGTAGGACTAGGTCATGATGATGGATAATAGACACAATGAGAGAGATAAAAAGGATAGTAATACAGACGATGCAGATGTACGTGTGTGATTATAATGATGCAGAGTGATTAATGATGCGAATGTTGCTACCTTGCAGTGCTTCATAGTTCGAAACCACCCCGAGGGCACGGCGGTGATGATCCAAAACAAAAAAGGAGAAGAGAAATAAATGCCAGTGCCGTGAATCACGACGTAACGCGTAGCACGCTGTTCATCTAGTCGTCCTTGGGGATCTCGGCCTGCAGAACTGGGTGAGTATAAGAATAGGGGATGAAAGATGCGAAACGTACGGTGTCGAGCTCCGCGAGACATTCGCCGATGATCCTGACGGCCTTCTTGAGCTCCTCCTCAGAGATAACGAGCGGGGGCGCGAAGCGCACGATGTTGCCGTGTGTGGGCTTCGCAAGGACACCGCGGCTCTTGAGGAGCAAGCAGAACTGCCACGTCGAGCGTCCCTTGAGGCTCTTGCTCTCATCGATGACGACAGCGTTGAGGAGTCCGCGACCACGGACGGCCTTGACGAGCGGGGACTTGAGCGCCAGGACGGAGGAACGGAAGACCTCGCCAAGCGCCTGGGCACGGTCCGCGAGCTTCTCTTCAACGAGGACGTCGAGGGCGGTTATGGCAACGGCGCAGCCAAGGGGGTTGCCGCCGTAGGTAGAGCCGTGCTCACCAGGCTGGATGCAGAGCATGACATCTTTGTCGGCGAGGACCGCGGACACGGGGTAGACTCCGCCGGAGAGGGCTTTTCCAAGAAGGATCATGTCCGGGCGGATGTCGTCGTACTGGGAGGCGAGCATCTTGCCAGTGCGGCACAGGCCCGTCTGGATCTCATCACAGATGAGGAGGACGTTGTGCTTCTTGCAGAGCGCGTGGATCTTGGTAAGGTAGCCGTCATCGGGGACGACGATACCAGCTTCGCCCTGGATGGGCTCAACGAGGAACGCCGCGACGTGCTTGCCGTGGAGCTCGAGGGCGCGCTCTACATCCTCGTAGTTGCCGAAGCGGATCGTGCGCGTCTCGGCACCGTCAACGAAAGTGGGGCCCACGCCCTCGAGATAAGGTCCGAAGCCAAGCCGGGAGTCCGGGTCCGTGCTCATGCTGCACAACAGACACAAAGGAACCACGCCAATCAGCCATCTACTCAACCCAATCAGCAGGAGGATATTAGACTCACGAAATAATGCCAAGTGTGCGTCCGTGGAAGTTGCCCTCGACGCTGAGGACGATGGCCTTGCCCTCGGGGACGCCCTTGCGCAGGTATGCCCACTTGCGCGCAAGCTTGACGGAGGTCTCGACAGCCTCGGCGCCGGTGTTCATGGGGAGAACCATGTCGTACTTGAACATCTCGGTGATCTTCTGGGCGAAGCGACCAAAGACGCTATTGTAGAACGCCCGCGAGGAGAGCGTCAGCCTCGAGGCCTGCTCGACGAGAGTAGCGACGATGCGGGGGTGGCAGTGTCCCTACACAAAAAGAGACATGTGAGACCTGTGGGTCCGTGTATACGGGGAAACATGACGGACCTGGTTTACTGCGCTGTAAGGAGCATGAGTACTGAATGATTGGTGAGATTGACAGATCGAACTTACGAATAGGCAGACAGCATGTCGATGTACTCCTTCCCTTCGGGGTCCCATACCCTGTTAAGCGAGCCAATCAGCATATGTTGATTAGGAGCAGACCCAACGGCGAATCGCACTCACTTTGCGCCCTTTGCGGAGTCAAAGACAACGGGAAGTGGGTGGTAGCTAATGGCCAAAAACGCGCAGTCAGTCTCAGTTTTGCGGGTATAAAGGCAGAGAGGAGGAAGAACATGATTTTGATTGCATTGCTTTAGTACTCTGCTGAGATCTCTCCCCGCGTTGCACGCTGCTTCTGCTGGTGGTACTACTGCTGTTCCTCCCCCTTGGACAACAAGGTCGGCCAGCGGGTCACTCGACTCCCGTCACTGTTATTCGCAAAGGGTAATTGGACGTGGGCCGTCGACAAGAACCCTGCGGAGTAGACTTTGAAGAATAAACTTACTTGTGTGCGCCATACTCATGTTCAAGATGGATAATGTCGGCTGAGGTGACGTGAACGTCGGTTTTTGTGGCGACGACGACGGCGGGTTTGACGACCTGGTGCTTCGCGACGCCGTTGGAGACGGTGGGGGCCGTTGCAGAAGGCGACATTGTATTGTGCGTAGAGCTGTGGTTTCTTTAAAGTATTGACTTTGAAATTTGCGTTTGAAAGATGGTGGTGGTTGGAGTCACAGGATGGTGGGAGACTGGGAGTTGCAATTGAAGAGCCGGGGCCCTTTAAATTTGAAGTCTCAAATTACGCTTGCTCCGCCCGTCAAAAGTCCACAAATGTTCGCCCGAAGGTGCCTCCTGCCCCGCTTACCAGATCACCGGATACTCTGTTTTCTGCTAGTGCCATCGGATCATCATCAGAATAGGTATGAGGCACGCCAAGATTTGTTGGATTCCTCTCGGAGGTGGGTAAGTGAGTAGTATGGAGGAAAAAACTATGCAGCTGTTACACACAAAGCAGATGAAGTGTCCCATATAAATTTCTAGTATAACTTACAGCTCCAACACACCAAGGCGGGAGGACGGATGAAGGAATGGAGATCGAGAAAAAAAAAAGCAAGCCCGATCATCAATCGGTGTCGTCCAGACTCCAATTCTATCGCAGCTCCTGTGGCCACTCGCTCCGCTTCCTCCAAATACCCTGTTCATCGAAACGTGGGTTCACAGGGTACGTCAACCCGTCACTCGAACTCTTCCCTATCGGCACTGTAAAAGGGTAGCGGTCAGCATCTCTTCGCCTCGCTGCAGAGAATGAGAGGGAGCAGAAAGATAGACTGATAAGCAGATAGCAAGGAAGTGATTGAAATAAGCAGATGTCTGTCTCTATATGCAGCATCCGGATATCCGTCGGGATTCTTCGGATTTCGAAGTGGACAAGCGCCAGGCAGGAAGGAGCGACTCCAAATTGCGCTGGGCGCCTATTTGGCCGGTCGACCCTAGCCCCGAAGAGCTAGATGTGTGTGACGTCGCCTGACGCCGCCACGAAGATGCCACCCCAGAACGCCACGCCTGGCACCTGTAACATGTGTTGTGCGATTGGTGGAGGCGGTCGTGACGAAATGAGCAGCGATGATCATCATCATCATCATGGGACGGCATGGCGATGGGAGCAACGCACAGGGGAAAAAACAGGAGACAGACGCCGAGCATAGCGACGACATCGACGAATTCAACAGCCTCGAAAGACGATCAAAAGAGAGATCACTTGGTGTGCCGAGCGAGATGAATGGAGCATGCCCCGTGGTGCCTCGAAGCCCCTCGTTCCACTCAGAATGATTGTAAATTGCCTCCGCCGGCCACGAGAGGAGATAAAGCTCGGTGACGTAAGACGCAATGCATTGCCCGAAGTGAGCTTGTGTGTGGAAAGGCTCTGGACACACACAAGCTTCTCGCTTCGTGCGCCTGTCCATTCAACTTTCCATACGCGGAGGATGCACGACAGCGGCACGGCAGAGGGAACGAGACAGCAGCCAAGCAATAGAAAAAGAAAAGAAAGACAGCAAGACTCACAAAACCACCCCCAAGGGTTCTTCCCCATAACGCTCACCCACTCCTTCTTCCCACTGCCTAACCACCAAATATTGCCCTCCCTTCCGATCCTGCCCCACTCCGCGTCCCAAGCGCGCCGAGTGCGGCGGCGATCCCTGCGTGTCCCGTAAGCCGTCGTGTTCGAAATGCAGAAAGAAGAGGAAAAACAACACTCACGCAAGAGCACACGTCCCAAGGACGTCGCTGAACACCCTTTTCTCTCTCTCCTTCATGTTGCGTGCCTGCAGGTTCTCCAGGGTAGTTTGCCCGACCCAAATGAGCCGTACATGCGAGATTTGCAGGAGGGTCGTGAAGAGCGCGAAGACGGCAGCACTACATTCATTGTATGTAGAAAGTAAGCCCAGTATGCCAAGAGACAATGAGAACGACGCACAGTGCGATGATGACGATGTGCTGCGGATCGATGTCGCCGTCGGGCTTGTTGGCAGCGCGGACGGTGAACACGATCATGGTAGCAGCGACATAGATCGTAAACACGGATGCCGCTTGTGTGAAGTTGAGGAAAAACTGGATATATGCGTGTTTCAGTGGCCTAACAACTTAAAAGGTGGGTATATGCGCACCTTCTGATTCCGGGCGCCCACGCATTGCCCGATCCCTAGTTGCAGAGGCCCGTAAGCACGCGTGTAATGAAAAGGTGAAGCATGGATACGTACATGGACAGTGATGGTCGTATTTCAGCACACACTGAACAGCGAGCAACCGTCAGCAGAGGGCTAGATAGTGATTCTACAATATAACGCACCGTCCCACAACTTCGACAATGATGTGTTCTGTAAGGTTTCACGATCCCGTCGAGCTCACAGTATCGCCTTTCTGGGAGCAAGACCGGCGACAACGGCGGTTTTCTCGAGATGTAGTCCACCGGCGCCTTTTCCCGTGGTGCTGGTGTAGGTTTGGGGGGTATCTTGTTCGCTGCGTCTCCATTTGCATGTCCATGTCCATTCGCGTGCCCGTTCAGAGGTCCATTATGGCTGGATGATGGTGGAGCGATGGTTGTGCTTGTCCTTGGTTGACTGTGCGCTGAAATATTCTCATAGTGAAGCCCGCCGATGCTTTCCTGGTCGAGGTCGCGAGATGGTGCAGTGGAGTGGGAGGGTCGGAATTGGGAGTAGCGGACGCCCTCTATGTCACGATCATAGGGAACAAATGGTGTGAGTGGAGCTATCGGTTGGCCACATTTTGGGGTATGCTTGTGGAAGTTTAGTTTATGGGAAACTACAGGAGAGGGCAACTCACGTCTCTAGCGAATCCTGGTGGGGTGAGTATGGCCTATATGCGCAAGAGCTGTTAGGAATGAGGAAGAAGATTTAGGACGGTGCAAAACACACCTTGATGTATGCCCACAACATCCAAAGGAATAGCACAGAAAACACCACAATGAGGGCAACTATATGTCATTGCTTCAGTAGATGTCATGTTTTGAAAGATGATGAAGCACAAATGACGCGGGAAGAAGTTCCAAAGTACACCAACATCAATGCCCGGGCCCATAGTCAAATGGCCACTAATGCCCCAATGTCACATTCACAACCGCAATGAGGCAGGTGAAGTGTCCCCTAAAATGAAAGGAAAAAACCATTGGAAAAGCAAAACTCACTGCCTGTATCCCGCGAGCCACCAGCGCCTTCTCGTCTCCGAATCATATCCACGCACAATCTCGCAGCATATACGTAGACCGCGTATCCCATTATTCCGAGGGTCACCGCGACCACAAATTTGCGCACAATCCATGGATGCGGTGTTGTGCGGTTGGCCTTTTTCTCGCGAGAGCGCTGCGCAGCAGCCTCGATTGTGCCGCAACATGATGCCTCTGCCCGCTTTGAAGTCTTGAGTGGAATCGGCTCGCTCGCGCTCATCGCGAGAGGGAGAGACAAGAGAGAAAGACTGCGTGGTGGGGGTACTGGAGAAGTCTCAAGACTGTCCACCACACACTACATGTGCATGACGTACATACAAGAGTACAAGGATTGTTTGGCTCTATTTTAGTCACTGGGTCTTCATATTCAACTTTGTGAAGTGCAGACTGGCTCAATGCAACACTCGTTACCCACACAGTACCACTATATTCGCATTGCCATCGCGCCCGCGAATCCCGACCGAGACGCGCTCAGTTTGAGGAAAACTCTCCAGGATGCGCTCACTCAGATGTTTGGCATAACATCGTCCGGACTCTACATCGATTTCCTATGGGTAACAGAAGGCGGCGGAGAGGTTGTCATACGGGTACAAAAATTGTGAGCTACAACCAACTATATGCGCATGCGCGTGGTTTATGCAGCAAGGCAACTTACCATCCATTCTACGTTTTCCAGCGACGCGTCGAAGGTTCTGGCAGCCATTGTAGCGTGGTCGGACGCGCCGAGACTATCGCTCGTGAAGGAATCGCCATTTCTACCTTCATTGATCTCTGTCGATGAGCCATTTTGAACGAACACTGGGAAAAAATCTTTTCACGACTGGTGGCCGGCCAGGGTTAAAGCTCTCGGTGATTTTGGGTCGTCCTTGCTGGTTGGTTGTAAAGCTTGAGACCAGGCTAACCAATACCGTCACCAAGTTCTCATTCCAATTGGGTGCTCACGCCTCCACCTCTCTTCTACCGTGAAGTAGAGTTCGACGGGCCAATGACATTACGCCTGTGCCTTCAGGCCCAGTCATCCGGACGTTGTTACATCGTGCTGTTCCTTCTGCACCACTGGAATTGAATTCATCACAAAGCCTTTCCCCGTTCCATGACTTCACGGTCACCCGTCCCGACTCTTGGCTCACCCAAATCCCAACATCAACCCTGTTGACAGTCGCCATTCAATTCATTTGCTCTGCGGTCTCTTTTCTCGGTGCTTAAGACCCTTCCTGCGTTTCTTACACATCCCGCATTCCCTGACGGACTGTATTCATCTTCAACACCTTACCAAGCGAGGTTCCGTGTTCTCATGATCTTTGTCGCACAAAATGGGCTAGACTCCTAATGTCCCGACATTGAATACATGTGTTGAGGCTCACGCCATAGCACAGGCGATTGCGAATCAAGATGAGTGAAGTGGCAAGTCGAAGCGAATTCCTCTTTGAGGATGATAACGACTCCACGCCGCGGCACGCACTTGTTGTTTTGACCCTCACTGCGTCGCGTGAATTACCGATCCTGGTAGATCGGATTGTTTCAAAGAAATTGAAAACACAAAGGATGGTGGCGGTATGTCAGGTGAGCGTTTTGTCGGTACCCACCTCCTGCGTTGACCGACCGATCTCCTTGAGTAGGAATGCGTGGCCTGAATATTCGCTGCCCCGGTCCCCAGACGTCTTGTTCTCACAAAAGGGTCAAGTCCGCCAATGAGGCTTCAGGGACCAAGTAGTCACTTTATCACAGGTAAGGTTGCCTTTTGCCGCCTCCCTGCATCAAACACAATAAAGTCTAGAGCCTTCGACGGTCTCGCTGTTCGATGATCAGCGCAGGCTGCTTTTTATATGAGGTGTGACATGCCATCTCCCGTATCCCTGCATCATGAATTTGACCTACTTATTATATGGTTGGATGTTGAGATGCCCGCCGTCGGGATGGCCTCGGATCACATTGCGCTGATATCCTCGAATATACTAGCCAGAACATTTGGCCGCAGCGGTTTTCACATCCTCCGGTAAGCGTGTTCTACATATAGATTTTTCGGACATCTGAAACGTATCTGACGCGCAAATAATAATTTCACTATCCTCGTGTGGCGTTACAGACCACTCGCAACAAGAGCTGACTCGTATAACTTCGCAGAAAAAGTTCACATCGCACGCGGCGTCATTCCCGACAACAGGTTCCTCGACTTTGAATATCAAATGTATACGTCACACCAATACTTACACAATGTCGGTAAGTTGTGAGCCTCTTCAAAAGTGATACTCACATTGATCACTCAAATTCAACTTCTACAAGGGCGATTGCTGTGACTTCACCGCCGCCATTTCTGTCCTCAATTTGACAAAGTCTAGCCCCAGACTGGTCCGCTGTCTTGTTTTGTCCGCTATATGGATGGAACCCTGAAACTCAACATCGCAGACATGTTTCCGCCGACAAACACCTGGATTGCGACAGTCAGGGATTCAGGACTGCGAATCCTGACCCGTGGTGTCGGCCGCAAGAGTCCATCGTGCGGTTTGCAGGGTACGACAGACCTAGAACATTCATAGATTTTTCATGTTAATACTGTCGCCCGGCACAGACCGACTCGCCTGTTCATTTTCGGTGTGTGTAGACTGTGACATGCTCCTACAGTCTTACTTAGGGTCAAGTATGTCTTTCATACTACCAACCTTCGTGCCCGCCGCCAGCCAGCGCTTTGCTGACAGTTCAGTGCGGATCCCGTTGCGGGTATGTAGATGGAAGAAAGGGACTGATGATGATCCCGGATGTTCACAAAGTCAATGCGTGTCAACAACGCCCCAAGATCCTGTATGCGCCCACTCCTGGTGTGATATCATTTCCCGAAATGCAAGCCAGTAGTCCTGATCTTCGCCAGTGACGGGATGCCTTTTCAAGTGCTAGATGAATCCAGGTCAACAGGAGGTACTTTATGTTGTTATTATCATGCATTGCCAGTTTACAGCGCCCGTCGTGTCCCTAGATGTCTCTGCGCTGCATCACCAGTCCTATCGCCCACCTACCGATTGCATTATATTACATCTTTTCGTCCACCCTGGACCTTTTCACCCTGACCTACCAGGGCCACTACAGCCCAGAGGACTTCGGAATCTAGTGGATATCGGCTTCTCTCCCCTGTGTACGAAATTCCAGGGATTTGCGCGCCGTCACGGTGCTCCTCCCAATAGTACACGACGCGTCTGAAAGGCCTAAACGCGAAACCTGAACTCTCAGTGGTGCTCGGCTTATTACAGGAGGATATTGAAGCACTTACTGCGCGATCACATCTTTGCCTCCATCTCAATATGATATCGTCATGCGGCGACGAGATATTATGGCGAGGGATGATCGATGAGCATCTAATTTGTTTGTGTCGGCATGAGTCCAAACAAGCCCCACTCTTCCCCGAGCATAACGAAATCTATTTACTTGAACTTCCCTGTTCTACGCCTTTGCCGCCGACCGCCTTCCCAAGTCTACTCTTCCAACGGATCGCGATAAATTGACTAATCCACAAGCGACTACTTGGAAGCCGTAACCTCCAAATTCTGGACTCCCACTCGAAACATGACATGGATCATTCCCTCGAAGGGTTAACTTGACGTGCAAACCGGCTCACTTCAAGACTCCAGCGTGGCGCCAATGCCAAATTTGGCACGAAAAGGCCATGCCGCGGAGGTTTACGAATCCAGCGGCGGACAAGCACGCAATTCCTCCTTTGATTCCATGTACTGTCCGGAGCATAGAGTCACCCTGTACGGACTCCCGCGGGCCCGCAAAGCCTAGACTTCCCAGGGCCGTGAGTGCAGTACCGCATCACTATCCCAGTGCCGTGATATCGACTCTCCAGCCATGATTTGCGAGTCGCCGTGGCAGTCGCTGGTCAAGTGGCCAGAACCCGGCCTCCACCACTGCAAATCAGTGGCACTCTTGCTGGTTTGTGGCGTGCGTGAGCGCGGAGCCGCACACACCCAATTGAGCCTGTTGCGCCTCAACCGATCTCAACTGAACTGAGGGAAGCTTGTCGGGCCGATGATGCTGAAACAGATTTGTTCAAAGGGTTTGTGCAAAGATCCGCGACGCGCAAGTTCGTTACTCCTTCCCAAGTTTTCCAAATATACGCACATCTCCTTGCAATTGGTGTGATGATGTGCTGTTCCTGGCCAGAGAGCAAGGCACCTGGACATGTTCTGCGCACAATTTCTCATGATGCACAGACCCGACATTGTGTTCTTTGCTGCGGGCATACCATGATCCCCATTCGCGCAGGAATGTCACGCGTCGTAGGCGAGTTCGGCGCGGTAGTTGCTTTGGGTTGGATATTACCCGTGCTGTACATGGAACCTACATACATTACACTGTCAACCTTGTCATCTCGAAAGTCCGCAACGAGTGAAATAAATGATACACCAGCAAGGTTGAACAGCAACGGATAGGTGCTATATGATAGATACATCCAGAGATATATGTCAAAGCTTCATGATGACAGGCACATCATCAGGGAAAATCCGGAAGAAAGCGTCGAATGAATGTGGCGACGTTCAAGACGTCGAGGAGTAATGTGTAGCGTGCAGAGGGGAGGGGATCTATGCTAACCGCGCCTGTGCGTATTCAACAAAGTCGTCGATGGTGGATGGCCATGCCTCTGTAAATTGAAGTCAGAAATGTTCTTCTTGAAACGGCGATCGAACCAACCTTCCATGTCATAGTTCGAGAACTTGGAGTTAATTGACCGCACAAAGTCATAGAACTGGGGGTTGAAAATTAGGTTCGATTGCAAGTATGGAAAGCCGACGAGCCCTCACCATAGCCCAGGTGTCCTTGCTGACACCTTTTCCACCCTTCTCGTTCAAGAAGTCGAACCACCACTGGACGTACTCGGCTTTCCATCCTTCCTCGTATTCCATCGAGACATCTCCATCTTCCGAGACGTCCTTCGTATGTGATAATGCGCCACCTTGCAATCCATGGGGAAGTAGTAGACTCCAGAATGCCTGCGCCGTATCGATGGCTATATACAGAAGACTGTAAACCACTGTGCAGCGAAACGAG
>JABCKV010000048.1:31271-76446 GCA_018282005.1 Asterophora parasitica
ATTACGCACCCTAGACTCTTCCACCCTTCTATCCAGCCTTGCTTATTCCACTCTCCTACTCGCGGTGATTTCAGCTCGAACGCCACAGCCAGCAGAACGACGTCCTCTGGGTCGACGTCCAAATCCTCGCATAGCTTGATTGTGCCATCGACTGTGATCTCCTCTTCATCTGGATCTAGATAATGATATATAAGCGTCAAAGACCAAGAGGAAGAAAAATATAGGGTAGGGATCAGCACGCGATCTGACCTTTGTATTTGTTGAACAGCGTGGTGAGCTTGCTCGTAGATGGCGCCGCGGTGGGCTGTTGCCGCGTAGACGAGGCAAACTCTGATGGATTATTGTAGTATGCATCCACAGCTATGTCGACTCGTTTGTATTTCTCTAGAAACTTTCGAGCATCCCTCGTCCTATCGAAATCTACCATCAGTTTATGATAATCAGCGAAAGCCTCATGTCACTCACGATGCTCCCGTTACTCCACAGAACTGAACAACATTCTCATCTGTTTTCTTGTCTCCCATTGCGTTTGATGATGGCGTATTTCGAACTTTGGACTGCTGGGATTATCGAAATCGGAGTTTGTTCAGATGAATGTAAGAATCAGAGAAATCCACGTGTGGGCGCTTGTTAGTTCGACCTCAAATCACATCACAATTGCTATGCTGACCAGAATGGAAGTCTGTAGCAACAATATAGCCGCTGTTACAAGAACAAGAACAAGAAGAGTCGTCGCCGACGTCGAGCTCAGCAGATTGGATATCGGCGTCGGGGAGAGACGATGAGTTAATTCCGACATTGCCTGAATTATGTAATTCTGATATTGCCAATCCGATGGTCACTGCCGCTCACCCTGCCCTCACTCATTGTCATTATCCGTGACATACTAGTTTTGCATATTCAAATCATTTATCTCTCTCGCCCCGTCATGTGGAAAGGCGCTCTGCCTCCTTGGCGGACTTGATGCTCTCGTCTTAGAAGTTAGATCTAACTTTGCCACCAGGGTACTCGGAGTCTTGATTTCGCTGGGCTCGAGCATCGAGTGACTCTAGATGCTTTTCGACAAATACCCCCTTGACCTACGAAAGACTCGTTTCTCCATGCGTGTTTGGACGTCAGGCTCTACTGTGCTCAATACTCGCAGTTTTTCCTAGATCGTTTCATGGCCTCGATGAAGTAGACGTCATTGCGACATCGGATCACATTGCCTGTGCGTTTTCGGAGCGCGAGGCGATGTCTATCAGTCCCGCTGTGACATTCCCGACTTGCAGGACACAGGGGAGGCTACATATGTCTTCGCAGGTTCCATTTCACCCTAGGGCCTACGCCAAGATTGACATGACATGTCAAACCTACGCCTGTCTAATGATGGACCCTGTAGGTTCGCCGAACTTATGACCGGCTCACACTCCCTGCCACTCCTTGCCAAACGTCCTGCATTGGAGGGCCTTCGGATTTAGCGACGACCGCCGTTTTTAGCCGATCTCTCCGGCCTCTCAGCGGCGCGCGTCGTGGCGTGTGCGTGTGATCGACCTTTGACGGACGACTTGCGCTATTCTGACGCGATTCTCCTCTTTGGACCTTGTCGAATTGACCTCGCTGGAAAGTTGAAGCAGATATCGACCGCATCTGTGAACGTCAGGCTGACTGACATCGTTCTGATGTATTGATTGGGCAGTCAATCGACACTGTAGGTACTAGCACTAGACTCTAGCCTACACAGCTCTGTCGTCGTTTTTCCTTCTGGCCGCGGAACTTGCATGATTTTCATGCGTATTTACGCATTAAAATGACGACAGGACCATTGATTGCTTTGCCTGTAAAGCGCCGTGCTACGGTACATCAGAACGCGGTGAACCCCGTGGGCAACGCCTTCGGAAATACGTCGCGGTATCAGTTTGTTATTAATCGACGATTGTCGAACGCTGGGCGCTCTCCGAACCGTAGGGCCCCGAGGGTCGCCTGGAACACTTGGGAACTCACTGAAGCTCATGCATAAGCTGGTGTTGCACATACAACTACGATTACACCCTCGCTCGACTGGAATGTGGCCGCAAGGTAAATATAATCCTTAAGTAGACGTTTTGGATCCATTTTCAAGAAGAAGGAATCCTATGACCGAACCAGCCTCGGTTCAGCTCCCCGAGTCAAAGAGCTACGAACGGGAGATACATGACCTTCCTTCCTCGTCGATGCAGGTGCGAAACCGGGGGCTTTGAAGAGAAGCGGTAATCGCCATGCACGCGACTGCAGAACATCAAGGCACACTTCCGGGAAGCCCGCAGCACGGATCCATGTGCATCATACCACGACGTTGTCTTGAAGGAGTTGTCTGAAGGTTATTCAAATTGTCTCTAAAGTTCAGAGCTTTTTGTCCTCTACAACGCTTCCTCCCCCAAGCGTCACTTCCTGAAAGGTTGTTTATTGCCCATTGAAGTGTTAATCAATGAGCTTGATTACCTTCGATCCTTCCGATTACGCCTCATAGACGGAGGCCAGGCAGTGTCTGCACAAAGTGAAAGGCTGCTTGTAATGGAGAGAACCTCACCAGGCACCGACGGAAGCATATTAGCTGTGGATAAATCCGTGATTAGATCTAGCGGCTAGTGCCGGCTCCTCCCAAGAAATAAAATTGCCGAATATCGATCATGATCAGGCGAGCGTTTGATCTGTCGACTGATTTACAGATCGGACGAAGTTGGGTTTTGCCGGATGTGTCATTCCCGGGCGAAGTTGTGTTGCCTTGCGGACATGATCACAACACTCGGAGACAGTGAGAGCTGTTGAAAAGAGATGTCAGACGTTTCTGGCATCGCTGGGAACAATCTTATGCTTGCAGACTGCATATGGCAATCAAGCGTGCGTTGGAGAGAATACACAAGGTTATCATTTGGAATTACTATACCGTATGCTATAATGATGCGTAATTACAATGTATCATACAGGTCATGAGTGCAAGATGGGTCAAGATGATGAGGATAGCGATCGATGCATGAGTCAAATGCCAAAAAAATCCAAGGGAACCGCCACGAGGCTAAGTGCCACAAGTCTGCGCCAACTTGACGCTCTAATGAGCGAACGAACGACGTTAGATCGGATGGGAAGACGTACTAATCACGTCCGGACGATTACTCGCCGAGTGTGTTTCCCGGCCCTTCTTCGCTCTGCGTAAGGCATGGGGCGGCGCCATGCTTCGTCGGGGTCGTATTCGTCCGTTGGAAATTCGCTTTTTGGAGCACCGGCTTGAGCATGCTCATGAGGTGGTGTACGTAAGGCCGGGGGATGGAGATTAGGTGGGTGCTGCGAAGAAGGGGAATGGGACGGGATCGAATAGAGCGGCGTGGACGTGACAGGCGCAGACCCTCTTGGGGAGGGCCTAGAGTTCGTCAGATGCGGGTAGAGAATGGGCGCTGAGGATGATTGCACGGGTGAATGATGGGGACCATGTCCGAGGGGTGGCCATGGACGCGAAGAATCTCTCCCGTGTTTCGAGGGATAATTCTCCGTGTCAGCACCGTTCTGGATGTCGACCTCGACCCTCACACGGACAATTTCGCGACCGGCCTGCGCGAAGAACGCGCGCTCCTGCCGTTGGAAATAGCCGCTTGTCGGGCCCGCTCGCATCTCCGGAGGGGCCGGCGGAAACATAGCCATGAGGTCGTGTCCCGACAGGGGAGCAGCGTACTTCCGTTGTGGCATATCGTGATTGAGGTCAACGTCTGGGAGCGTGTTTAATTATTTGAATGACAATGTGGTCCAACTGCAGACGAACCTCGTATTGAGCTTGGAGAAAGAGGTCGACGTGGCCGGCCGTTCGCTTGGTTGGAGGACATCGATGAGGGGAGAACAGTGGATGGACCCTTGTGAGATGGGCTGTGGTTAGGCGGAGTTGTGGACGCTGTGGGCGATGGTGATTGTGAACTGTCGGAAACGGGACGGAGGTGAAAGGACATATGGAGTCGTAGGACAAGGGGGGGTATCAGTGGCTCACAAGAGTAAAAAGCCAGGGTACTTTATATAAACATGCGGAGCGGGGAAGACAAGTTGATCGCGTACTAGGAAGTCCAGAAGAGGTTGTTATTAGTAGATCGAAACCGGCTCAACTCAAAGTGAGCGAGTTATGATTTCGATCTCCGTGTAAGTTACAAGCTGCAGGTCCGCTTCGCCCGAATTTAGTCTGTTTGTGACGGCTACTGTACATACCGTACTTGAAGACCCGTGTCAGGGTCGACATTTGTTATCCACGTTGCCAACCAATTACCAACTTGCCATATGCTTTTATCTGATCCATCCTGAAGTGTCAAGCTCGACCAACCCCTTACAGGCATCCCCCGGACCCCCTCAAGAACCACATCCTTTGACAGAACCGCTCAGATGGGAAGATGCATGTACAGGTGATTATTACTATCTGATGATGACTCCACAGCGATGACGGTTATGCTGTGCACCTGAGTGTCTCGATAACCAGATAAACGAAGATTGAACACAATTGTACACATATTGAAAAATATGACCACCCGAGAAAGATTCGATGAAAGTATCAGATATCCTTAGCAACAGAGGCAACCATAGCAGTAGACTGTAGGATCCCTTTCATTGACAAGCCAAGGCCCAAAGCGTCGTCAGGTTATCGTACATATGCATGTCCGCTGCTACATAGTCGACCCCGCGGTCGATCATAATCGATCATATGGATCGCGATCCCGGTCCGCACCCCACCAACGTTGCTGGCGGTAGTATTGATGTCTTGTTGATGTCGATGGCTCGTGTTGTGTCGCTCCAATTGTGGAATGATTGTTGTGGCAAATGAAGCAAGGGCGAGGCAATTGAAAACGGTAAACTCTGATGGAACAGAGACAGCCTCTAAGAGAATCTATGGCGTCGACAGAAAGCCTGAAAGTTTTCAGCAATCAGTAAGGTCGGAAAGGGTGAAATGCGGATTTGAATGATTCATTCCGAGCGCAATGTATGGTCAGGTCGGCTTCGCTATTAATATAATCAAAAAATTGCCTACATACATGAACAGGAACGACACCGACAACGCGCGTAAGTGTAGGCGAGCGTTAACATGAGCGTTTTCATGGTGGCCACGTAGTTGAAGTCCACGTTCAACGATGGTCACAACGCATGTAGTTTGAATCGGAGACGTTCCGGAGTTCCAACGCCTCGGATATCAAATCACCGTCCACAATGCCGGGCATCAGATTCACTCGAGTACCTCAACAGTCGACACCACGGCCACTGCGATTTCCGAGACGCATGCACCTGTAACACTTTATAAAAGGCCCATCGGAACCACAGCGCTACCATTTTTTTTTCGCTACCAAGACTTCGTTGCATCAAGGCCATAGTTCGAAATTCACTTTAAATGGGGCAGATGGCACAAGTTGCGACTTGGAACGAACGCGCGCTCTGAGCCTGAAGTCATGACCCATGGGTCATTCGGGGTCCACGCCTCAGGGCTTCATTTCTTCATCCAGCATGATCAATCTCACAAGCTGCTCCACAGGAGCACAGGTCTTTCTCGCTCCCACATGGTGTGCCGTTCCTGAGCGATAGTAGTCCCTTTGTGGAAAATCCGATGTTGACAGTTGTCCTCCTTTAGGTGCGGGTTCATCATCGTGTTTTTTTGCACCGTCCGGAGCAGGGGGATCGACATCGAAGGGGATCCATTGATGAAATGGCTTGGGTGCATTCTTTATCAGACAGTTCAAGGAGGAGCTGAAAGCCACCTGACGGCGGCGCTAGGGCGTTGGCATTCAAACCAATCTTCTGACCTTCTCCTGTAAAGGCTGGAACAGTCCCCGGACCCGTAGTATCACAGACAACATGGCGTGGTCACTTTCAAGGCTTGGAAGCACCATGACATCCCCAGTCATCCCCTGTTCGTTCTTTATCGACTGTTTGCTTAAGTCACCCGGGTACTGACAATCGTGTCGCAAGGACGCCTGTAGCGGGGTTTTTCCGTCACCTTTCATCTTTTGTATACTATCTTAGAATGATCCTGACGACCGTAGTGCTCCATTGAGAGCCGCGTATGACGCCTCAACAGATTTTCTCTCACAATAGCCCATTGGGCTACTTCGCAGATTCTTTTCTCAGCTGTTTTCATATGCATGCCGAAAGTCCTGATGATATTGAGCTAAGTATCGTTGGCCTTCCGCTACAGTACTTACCAGCGTTAATCTTTCGTAGGATTGGCTTGCGGACGCGAGTAATGGTCCAGATGCGGCTATATCCTACTATGGTCTGGGACATGGAGGCCATGTCGCTTTTTGAACGGCCTGTGCTTCGTTCCAAGCACTTCGAGGGTACTTTTGGGACCACATGACCGCCCTTGCGGATTCTGAAAATCCCTCTACGGCTACGCGGCGAAGCACCCTCAGTGATCTCGGTTCCCCTCCATCTTCGCCCCCTCGACGTCATCGCCTCTTTTTCTGCGGCGTTGTAGGGTTCTGTGCCTTTTCCCTGGTTCTATTCTCAGCACGACAGCTGTCCTCTCGTCCTGAGTACAGCCGACATGAGACATGCTTTTAAGTTTGCATTCACTGAGATTAGCATCTTACGAGCTCAACTGTTTCCAGCTCGTCTTGTTGCCACTGTGGTCCTGACTTGTATTAAGGAGATTTAAATCATGAACCACTTTATCACGCGTTGCGAACCCGCCTGACACGGATATTGGCCGAAATGGGTGGCCGAGCGCTCAAATACACCTCAACTATAGCACCGCAGATCAAGAATCGAAACGCCAACTGTTTTTTCGAGGATGCGAATTTGCTAAGGGTTCAACGCGAAAGAAAAAGCACGAATATCAACACGCAATGACAAGAATCGCTTCGCGCCACGCTCGGATCGGACGACCGACGCGTTTCCGGGCTGGGTTAGTCGTCTTCGAATATTCGAATTTCAGCCGCCTCTACACAAGTATGGTCCACATATTCTCAACAATGGATGCCTCACGCCAGGGCTGATATGAGCTTGGATAAATACGTCAGGGAGTGGGAAGAGCCCTGTGAGTTGGGATCATATACAGCGCCACAAGTCAAATTCCTTGAGAACGAGCACACTTCCGCCGCATGAATTGCATAGCTATGTACAACGAATCCTGTATAATCAGTTACATATGTACGTAAATAAATGCATAAAATACAGTACATCCCAAGAGTCCCTGTGTAGGTATGGTTTATCTAGCACCGTCAGTGTCATAAAATAAATCAGTGTCTGGTTCCAGGCGGAGGCGTCGGAGGATTTCCGCCCGACGCCGCCGAGCCAAAGCTCGTCGCGGTGTAATACGACATGGTGGAAGGGTAGCTCGAACCGGAGCTCAATGAACTTTCATCTTTTGGCCTACCGGCATCCCTTTGAACGTGTAGCAGCTCTCCAACCTCACTCGTCTTGTGCGCAGACAGCAGAATTTCCGCACCAGCCGCGATGCTATTGGTGCGGCTCGGCATACTGCTCCCGAGACTGTGCTCCGACGCCGCCGAGAGTGTGTTGGCACGCGTCGGCGGGCGGCTAATGGGGGCGCTGCGCATGCTAGTAGTCATGGTATCCCGGTCGGTGTAGACACTGGACGCAGTCATGCTGCCCACCTCGCGCGAGCCCATCGACTCAATTGTGGGCATGCGCCGCACGTATCCGTTTAAGATGGAGACGCGCTCGTCGGGCGGATATGGGCGCCCAAACTCGTCGTAGCCGACCGCAGGTGGGACTCGCGGGATGTCGTAGTCCGGCGGGAGAGCGTCGTACGTCTGCGGCGGGCTGCCGGAGGCGTCGGACCGCGCTAGCTCGACGGCTAGCTCGAGGCCCTCTTCTGTCTCGCGGTTGATCTGGGAGACGAGCGAACGGAAGCGGGGGTGGAAACTGTCGAGCTCGACGTCGGTGTTTTCGATATTCATGTGGGAGAAGTGGCCGAGGTGGGAGTTGTCGAGGGTTTCATCTTCGTCGGTGAAGGCAGAGGATCCCGCAGCAGTATGGGAGGGGTGGTAGGTCGAGGATGAGTGTTTTGAGTGGGTGTTGGAGCGGAGTGTGGATTCCGAAGGTTGAGAGTGCAGTTGGTTTGGTGACGAGGCGATAATGGGGGAAAGGATGACACCTGCCGTGGCTGGTGACAAAGCTGACTGGAAGGACTCCGCACGGTCATGGTATTTGCGTTGCGATCGGGAAAGGGATGGTCGCCGCAAGCGATGGGACGTAGTCGCAATCCAATGGTACACAATCTAGGGGGAGAAATCAATTATGGACTGTGAAGCATTGGGTGAAACTTACCATAACAAAGAGGGTAATTACTAGGCGGAGAAAGGATAACGCAATCCACATCCCCCAGGCGTGGGGCGGGCATTTCGAATCGGATACGGACCAGACGACGTCGATATCGACATGACAACGTCGCTCTACGTTCACCTCCATATTAGGAGATGCTTTCCAGATGAAAAGCAGTACGACATTGGCAACTGCGGGACCAAAAAGAGCCAATGATGCAGCGGCATGGAATGCTGTGCGCGTCCGCAGGAGAAACCGCAGGGGTATATGTTGTGAAAGCAAGTACGGCTGAAAGAGTGAGAGAATAAAGGCGCATACTAGGAACGCAAAGGAAGCCCCAGTACTGATTCCGAGAGAGAGGGAGGCGGCTTGCCCGTCAACGGACTCGAACATCGTGAATGCGAGGAAATATCGGACGGTATTGTACACCGCAAACGCGCCTGTGGGATGTTTGAGTGATCAAGGCGACTTTGAATGTTTCCTCGACGTACCCATGATAATTTCTATTGAGCCCTTGCACAAATTTAGTCGCCTGAGTCGCTTCTTCATGAAATAGTCCCGAAACGCCTTCTCCTCCACAGGACTGACTAGGTCTCCATCTAAGGACGACATCCATTCCGGACGTCTCACACTCGGGTGAGTTGGTTGACGAGACATTAGGTCGACATACGAGACTGATTGCGATGTAGTGGGGTGAAGAAGAGGCTCTGTCGGATGCGAGAAGTCGGAAGCATTCTGGAGTGTCCCATTCGAGATTGACGACGCGTTACGGCGATGGGGGGACGTCGGGTTGTTTGCACCATAGACTAGGGAATGAATCGCGTTGTGAACGTAGACCGCTGCCATGATACAGGCCAGTCATCCAGACGTGGTGTTGTGTTTGGGGACCTGTGTGGCGCTAAGCGAAAAGTTCAACACGAAAGGGTCAGAGTGATAGATATCCGCTCTTCGCGGATTGACAGAAAGTAGCTGTCAAGAAGAACTTCAGTAGTAGAGCTGGTTGGTGCCTTCAAATGAACTTCAAATCAAACATTATATTGGGTGTGGTTGTATTTGCGTCAAGCTCCTTTCACGACGCGTCCACACTTGCAAACAACGCGTTTGTCTCACCACCACTAGCATGCATGGACTAAAGTCGCGAGCTGGCGGCAATCTCCCATGAATGCATCAAGAACACCGTACTTATGGAAGCACCAAATTGGCACCGCAGACCCATTGAACATGGATAGGTGAGTCCTGTGCCAAACTTCGCACGGCCATCCAACTAATTACAGCTAGGAGATATGGATGCAGCCTGTGCCAATACAGATCCTCTTTCTGACCTTGAGAATGCTTGCCTCTAAGAAAGGTTCTTTGAACTGCGTCTTTCTCGGTGATCTTCGCTCGGAAACAGGAACTCGGCAGGCTCGGGTCTTTGTCACTGCTCGGCATATATCTATTCTTTGCTCTTTAAAGTTCGAAGCCTCAGTGGAGGATTCACCCGTCCAATCATAACTGTGCTGGGGAACGCACTCAAAAGTCATTTGGGGCACTCCAGCGACATTCACCCGCCTTCCTAATGGTTCTCAAATATTCCTTCTCGGATAACCCATTGGGAACATCGACTCACTCGAAGGTAGCACATCCAAGGCATCGAAATCTCGGCCTCTATAGCACGGGTGTACTCATTGGCCCAGCGCTTAGCAGTCTTCACCTGCATATTTTAACACCGCAAGGTCGAACCGCTCATGTGTGACCTACAGGCGCGTACCGACACACCTTTCGACCCTTGCCCGTCATTTGCTACGCACAACACCCAATTACTCTGGACCACAACAATCGCAGTTTCCCATTTCTCAGGCTGCATTATCTAGCGATCGCGCCTTACAATGGAGATTATACGGCGTTGTGTTTGACACTTGGGCATTGTCTTGACTCTTTACGCTCCGCTCCATAGGTCATGGTCCTTCGGACTCGGACTACGTCCTGTGCCTCGAGCCAGTTCGCTTCCGCCACCAATAAGCAAGCGAGCGACTCGCCTGCCCAGAGCCCCATGTATCTCTATACATACACCACACACCTGATTGAAGACGCCTCCTCCGTTCCGACCTCGATTCATCACCTCGTATGTTCCGTCTGGACATTGCGACCGTGGTCCCATGATCTACAGTGTCTCATTTTCGTCCCGGATCCGTACATACTCCGTTGAAAGGTGTGTTGGACGACGGCAATGCTGGCAAACCGCTCTGGGCATGATGGATTATCAATGTGACTAGGCATGAATCATTAGACGGGAAATCCTCGATTACACCGGACAGGACGCCATTGGCATCCAACATCAGGCCTCTGCAGTGGGTAATGAGATTGAGTGTGGTAGTGATTTTAGCCCCTATGCGAGGCACATGAATGGACGATAGTTGCAAAAATGGATCGTGCAGGACCGAATAGCAACACGGGGCATCGATAAACGCCTACATACTAGTTAACATAGGTAAGCATGCATCGATGCGGATGATGCGCGACTGCACAACTTCTTGTCGCGCGGTTTGACGGCGAGAGTCCCAAGATCTTGGCCAGATAACATCAACCTCGAATTCGTGAAGTCGTGGGGTATCGGTATCGGTATCAGGGCCAGGATGTCAGGACCAGGCCATCTCGTCTAACTGGCAGTTCATAAGCTTAGAGCTAGCGAGTACCGGACCAGCCTGACGGCGAGAATGTCATCTAAGCCAGATCGGTGAAATGTAAAGGCCCGTGTAGAATACACACACTCACCGAAAGGGTCGACGGGGATTAAGGCGTACTACTCTTCCTTGTCTTTTTGCGTTTGCTGTCATCGCCGTCAGGTTGGTCGGTGCTCGAGCGTTCCCGTTTAACTTGCTTCCTTCGGGCACCCTGGATAACGTCGGGCTCGGCCTTCGGTGCGGTCCCCGGGCTTGAGGGTTTCGGATCGTCGACCCCGGCGGGCTTTAGAAACACAGGCTTAGAAGGTGGAGCGTCCTGTGTTTGTCGTTTTCTTCGCAGGTCCTCGCCCACGCCGGTGTTGTCGTAGATGGACTGCTTGGCGGTTTTCGTGCTCTTGTGTTTCGATGGTTGCTCGTCGGGGAAGCCAAAAAGCCCACCAGCTCCGCCAGAGATGGATTTAGGCCGTGGGTGGATCTTCGGTCGTTTCTGATTGTCTGGTGTCGTCGTATCCGCTCCGACGTCGTCGTCCGGTTCTTTCTTCACACGACATTAGACAACACGAGGTTGAGAAGATAAGACTGACCTCTTTTGCCACTGCTTCAGTCCCGTGTTTGAAAACGCGTCGGCCCTTGGGCTTATGTGTTGCATCTGATGAAGAGGTCGATGGCTCTGAGGAGAAGAGAAATGGGAGATAAGATGTCTCCTGGGCTATCTTCTGACTGACATTTTGCCATATTAGTATAATACCATACTGCAGCGAAATGCTACTCACGAGCTGGAAGACGATGCTGGCCCCCATGAATCCCTAATCTTCTGATCAATTTCCCATTCTCCGTCGTCCTTTACAGGCGCTCGTTCCGCCTCGACTTCTTTTAGCTGCTTCGCACGTTGAGCATTTTGCATGAAACGAAGGCCGAGAGTGCCAGAGCTGATGGTTTTTGGAGCCGCCATGCCTCGAGGGGGGTATAAGATAAGCAAATTTGTTGAAGGCTGCGATTCCAAGAGAACAGAGACTTTCGGCTTTTGGAAGCTTTGGTTATCAACAAAGTACAATAACGCCTCCAACAGCGACGGCGACGACCACGGCTTGCGTTTCTCCTTTCAACGCCGATTTCTTCCTTGGTCCACATTCTCAGGCCACAGTGCCTTGAAATCTCTGGAGGTCGCCTAGGGGCCGACTTGTACTTTAATCTCCACGTTTCCAGGACTTAGCCCATGTCGGATATTCCCTTGCATTCAATCAGAAGAAACAAGGCTCGCGCAAACTACATTCCTATCTCTGACTCGGACGCCGCATCGTCCAGCGACTCACAAACTATGCCACTACACTCCAATGTTACGATTGTTGCCTCGACGTCGACGTCTTCACGGCGTAATGGGAAGCGGCCGCGGAAGGACAAGTATGTCGATGACCCAGAGGAGCGCGCAGGGCTTCTTAGGAGTAGAGAGAGAGAGAACGGTGGAGAGGAGTTTGAGCTTGACGATGACGAGGCTGCAACCCCTCGAGTGCGTGTATCTTGGTGCTCGACTGCGGCGGCTCTGATTCACGGTGATCCTTTAGCTGCCTACACCCATGCTGCTCAAGCAGCCGCCTGCCACCGTCAAGGACAGATCTCGTACGGTACCCTTTAGGCCGCCAGACAAAGTTCAATCACGCTTCCCCGCAAACATTGTACGGAACGTAAAATACAACGCCTTCACGTTCCTCCCGATCGTCTTCTACGAGCAATTCAAGTTCTTTTTCAACCTATATTTCCTCCTCGTCGCACTTTCTCAATTTATACCCGCACTCAAGATTGGTGAGTGGTATATTGAAATCAGCTACTCCCGCGCCTGACATCTCCTCAGGATACATCGTGACATACATCGCCCCCCTCGCATTTGTCCTCTTCGTCACCATGGGTAAAGAGGCCTACGACGACTACAAACGGAACCTCCGAGATCGCGAGGCCAACTCCCAGAAATATCTTATCCTGGACCCCCCGACGGACGACGCGTCTGCGCTGTCACGCGAAGACGCGTACCTCCACACGCGCTCGGTCCCTTCATCAAGTCTCCGCGTTGGCGATCTCATACACTTGGAGAAGAACCAGCGTGTGCCGGCCGACCTGGTTCTTTTGCGCACCTCGGATGCATCAGGGACGTGCTTTATCCGGACAGACCAGCTGGACGGAGAGACGGACTGGAAGCTGCGTGTTGCAGTCCCCGAATGCCAGAAACTTGGAGAAGCAGCACTCGTACAGCTCGATGCCGAAATCTACGGTATGCAATAATCTGTCTGGAAAATATCTGGTCGAATTGATGCGAACCAATCGATTAGCGGACTCGCCGACGAAAGATATACACTCGTTTATTGGCACGTTTACTCTGAACCATCCGCCACATAATGACGGCACTGCGGAATCATCGGAGCCGTCAGTGTCGCCTTTGACTGTTGAGAATGTTCTCTGGGCAAACACCGTGTTGGCTGCCGGGTCAGCAGTCGGGTTCGTTGTTTACACAGGCCCTGATACCCGTGCTGTGATGAATACGAGTCATCCGGAGACTAAAACCGGATTGCTGGACTTGGAGATTAACAAGCTGGCCAAGGTAAGTCATGTAGCTTGGAACCTTTCCTTTCCGTGCTCATCGTGTTGCACAGATCCTCTGCGCAGTTACCTTTGCACTGTCGATCGTCCTTGTTGCGTTGAACGGCTTCCGCGGCCAATGGTACATCTATGTCTTCCGATTCCTGATCCTTTTCTCGTCCATCATTCCAATCAGGCAAGTTTTTCGTAATAGAAAGCACAAAATCATCCTTACCCCCCGACAGTTTGCGTGTCAATCTCGACATGGGCAAGACGGTTTACGCGCAACAAATCATGAAGGATGTCGAGATCCCCAACACTATTGTGCGCACAAGCACGCTGCCTGAGGAGCTTGGTCGTATTGAATACCTGTTGAGTGACAAGACTGGGACCTTGACGCAAAATGGTATATTTCATTCATCTGGAAAGTAACTGTTGGGACTGATGAACGTGGTAGAAATGGAGATGAAGAAACTTCATATGGGGACCATGTCTTACGGCTTCGACTCCATGGATGAGGTCGCGCATCAGCTTGAGGTGGCCTTTGGGGCGACTAAAGGTCACAACAGGCAGGGTTCATTGGCTACGGGTGCCCAGCTGGCCACACGAGGACGGAGAGATATGTCGTCCCGTGTTCGTGACGTTGTCTTGAGTCTCGCCCTGTGCCACAATGTGCGTTTTTCGTAATTTCTTTTATCCACAAACGAGTACTTAGAATCTGGATCTTCGCAGGTCACCCCAGTTACCAACGACGACGGCACAGTGACCTACCAAGCCTCATCACCCGACGAAGTCGCTATCGTAACCTGGACTCAATCAATCGGTCTAACCCTCGTGTTCCGTGACCGCACCCGCATCGACCTGAAGACTCCTTCCGGCGATCTCATCTCCTTCGACGTGCTCGACATCTTCCCTTTCACCTCCGAATCGAAGCGCATGGGCATCGTGGTGCGCGACCGCAAGACCGGCGAGATCCTATTCCTCCAGAAGGGTGCAGACGTGGTGATGGCGAAGATTGTTCAGCGCAACGACTGGCTCGAGGAGGAGACTGCGAATATGGCACGGGAGGGCCTTCGTACGCTTGTCATGGCGCGCAAGCGCATCGGTCCTCAGCTGTACAAGGACTTCAAGGCACGGCACCATGAGGCGAGTGTGAGACTCGAAGGCAGGAATGACGCGATGACGGCGGTGGTTGCGGAGTTCTTGGAGCGCGATCTGGAGCTGCTGGGCTTGACGGGTGTTGAGGATAAGCTGCAGGATGAGGTCAAGTCTACGCTGGAGCTTCTGAGAAATGCGGGTATCAAGATTTGGATGCTGACGGGCGACAAGATCGAGACCGCCAGGTGTATTGCCATTTCGACAAAGTTGGTGGCGAGAAATCAGTACATCCACGAGATCTCCAAACGTACGTTTTCGATTTTGGTCTTGGGAGTGTTTCCCGCTCACCCTTTTTTGCAGTTAAAACGTCTGACGAAGTTCGTGATCAACTGGAGTTCCTGCAGTCGAAGCTTGATTGTTGTCTCGTCATCGACGGAGAGTCATTGCAGGTGCGGGCCCACGCTCGCTTCAGTCTTTCACAACTTTTAGCTTACTTCGCCGCAGCTCTGCTTAAACTTGTTCAAGAACGAGTTCATAGAGATCGCCACGAAGCTGTCGGCTGTCGTGGCTTGCCGGTGTTCACCTACCCAAAAAGCAGATGTTGCCCGCCTCATCCGCAAACACACCAAGAAACGCGTGTGCTGTATCGGAGATGGCGGAAACGACGTCAGCATGATTCAGGCTGCAGATGTCGGTGCGTGCAGCCACCCAATTACTCGCTTATCCACGTATTGATCCTAGTGTTTCTTACTTTTTCTCCAGGTGTCGGCATAGTTGGCAAAGAAGGCAAACAAGCGTCTCTCGCAGCCGACTTCTCAGTGACCCAGTTCAGTTTCCTGACGAAGCTCCTCCTGTGGCACGGGCGCAACTCGTACCGCCGGTCGGCGAAGCTGGCGCAGTTCGTCATCCACCGTGGCCTGATCATCTCCATCATGCAGGCCGTCTTTTCAGCCATCTTCTACTTCGCCCCGATTGCGCTTTATCAGGGATGGTTGATGGTGGGGTATGCGACAGTGTACACCATGGCTCCGGTCTTCTCGCTTGTTCTCGATCGCGATGTTAATGAGGATCTGGCACTACTGTATCCGGAGCTTTACAAGGAGTTGACCAAGGTTCGTGGATGACGTTCTACGTTTACATCGTGGCCTGACCAGATTTATTTACAGGGTCGGGCACTTTCATACAAGACATTCTTCCAGTGGTTGATGATCAGTCTGTATCAAGGTGCGTGTTCAGCTGCGATTGGCACCGTCATGTGTCTGAATCTCTCCACAGGTGCTGCGATCATGATCATGTCGTTGGTGCTGTTTGAAAACGAGTTTTTGCACATTGTGTCGATCTCGTTCACCGCCCTCATCCTCAATGAGCTCATCATGGTTGCTCTGGAGATTACAACATGGTGCGACTCCACCTCATCTCGTCTTCATTCTCATGATGATCCTTTTTCAGGCATATCTACATGGTCATTTCGGAGGTTGCGACGCTGTTCTTCTACGTCATCAGTATTGCATTCCTTCCGGAATACTTCGGTGCGTATCCTGAGGTCAGTCTTCAAAGAAATGCGTTGGCTCACAGATTGTACCTCCGTTAGACCTGTCTTTTGTGGTCTCGTTGGTCTTCGCATGGAAACTTGCCGTGCTTGTCACCATCAGCGCGCTGCCTCTGTACTTCATCAAGCTCATACATAGTCGGATCGCGCCTGCAGCTTCGAGCAAGTTGCTGTAGTATAGCGCTGGTGTGTAGATGATCTTTAATAATATGTATCGGATACATGGGACAATCTTTCACGTGCATTTCCGCCTTTTGTCGCGATCCATTTTGCGAGCATTTCTACTAACGCCTAGTTTGTTAGTCGGCCGTTGTTAGAGGTGAGTCGCAATTTGGTGTTGACGTATAACGTCTTATTCTGATAATATGATAGGCACCAATCACTTTTACAATCATTTCGCCACCGCCCAAACCCTCCGACATGGCCCTCTTCGCTGTACAGCGGGTTCTACAGGAAGAAAGAGGCACTCTTGACCCCGCACACAAACCAAGTTCCGACACCAGCCGTTCGCTTTACGTTCGGTTTTTTAGTCTCCAAATGACTTCGAACTCGAATGCTGCATAGATTGCGGGCGTGTGGGAATCGAGACTATGGCGAGATCGACGCCACATCAACGACTCATCAAAAAGGAAAGGTGATATCTTCATTTGGTCGTATCACCGTTGAACCTCGTTGAACCTTAATGTGCGGGTGCTGCCGGCGTATGTAAAGGCTCGAATCCATTTTCCTTGGCTTATTTCTTCATCCTCCCTCCCCCGATGGCGACTGTACAGAGCATTTCCATTTTTGCGCACACGACGTCCTCCTCTCCTAACCCTCATATCTTGTACCTTGTCAAGGCTGTCTTCGAGAACGGACAGCAGTATCAGGTCCTGCGGAGGTACTCTCAGGTGCATAACGCCTTTCCTTTCCAAAGGCGTTTCGCTGACCTGTTGATGTTCCAAGTTCGTCGCCCTGCACGAGTACCTAGGCGATTCTTTCACTCTCCCGCCTAAACGGATTTTCACCAACGCCATTGTTCCATCTACATGGATCGACGACAAACTCATCGCCGAGCGCAAGGCGGGGCTCGAGGGATATTTGAATCATCTCAAGGCGGCTCCGGAAATCAAAACCAACATCGCTTTCCTTCAGTTCCTTTCTCATCCTTCTTTTGACGTTAATAGCCTTTCCGCCAACGTCAAAAGCTTGATGACCTCCTGCAACGTGACCGCGGTCGGCCGAGTATCCGGAGACACAACTATTCCAATCGCGGCAGCGTATTACCCCACATGGTCCGCTTGGGAAAACCCTCCGAACAGGATCGACTTTTCCAAATTCGACATTCTCTTTTTCGGTGGGTCACACCACTCTTCTAGTTACGCCATTGGCCTAACCCTTTCTACTAGCTTTTGCTACCCCAAACGCATCTTCGGGTCTCAACTGGGACGAAGGCAGTGAGGACACTCTGAGGACGCTTGTGTCTGCAGCTCGTCAAAGCCGCAAGGGAACGAAAATCGTGCTGTCCGTCGGTAATATTCATTTAACATTCTATTTCGCCATAAATGTTGCTGATCTGGGCGTCATAGGGGGCTGGGGCGGTAGCTACTGGTTCAACAACGCAACAAAGGACGCGACTAACCGCAGCAAGTTCAACAACGCTTTGGTTGCCGCCGTGAACAATTTTGGGCTCGATGGTAATCCTGCTCATTCATCGCTTCACATCCTCTGACCAACACTCGACCACTTCCTACTAGGGATCGACATAGACTGGGTATGGTTGACCTTGCAGTCTTACGAACACGGTACCTAATGTGACTAAAGGAGTATCCGAATTCGGAAGGATCAGGCAATCCGCACTCTCCGGCGGACTCTGCCAACCTCCTGGCCCTTCTCAAACAGCTGCGTTCGTCCTTGGGTACGTCGTGTCATTTCAGAGGCCCTCGTGCGATACTCATCGGTAACCTAGGACCTTCAAAGATCATCTCAGCTGCCGTGGCCCACATGCCCTGGCTCGGTGCGAATGGCAAACCTTTGACCAACGTTTCCGAATACGCCAAGGTGATGTCGTTCGTCAACATAATGTGAGCAATACAGTACTTTCATTGACCCCGAGCTGACATGTTTCTACGCAGGAACTACGATGTTTCTGGTGCATCTGCGAATCCCGGACCCAACGCTCCTTTGGGTACGTGTACTCATGTATAGTCCGCTACGACTCGAATTGAATCAATATGGCAGGTAATCTTTGCGGAACATCTAAACTGCCGCAGGCCAGTGCGCAGGCCGCTTTCGCCCAGTGGACGAGAGCGGGGTTTCCTCCATCTAAGCTTATGTTGGGACTGGCCCTCTACGGCTACGTTTCGAAGAGCACTGCGAAGAGGCTCTCTTCCAGTGTAATGCCGGATTCGTCCGTTATCGCCATTCCCCATCCACGAGGCCCTTTTAAGGACTTGTCGACGGCTGCCCCAAATGGTGATCTCAGCACTATGTGGGGACAGCAGATCGCCTTCAGGCAGTTGGTGCAATTTGGAGCGTTGAAGAAGAGGGCCGATGGTAACTATGATGGCGCGAACGGATATACGCACTGTGAGTTCACGGCCCTTTCGCTTCATTGGCTTAGGCTCATCTGAGGTCGTCGGTGATAGCTTGGGATGACTGTAGTGATACGCCGGTAAATTATCCAGCTATATTGTATGCCTGGCCCGATTGATTGATCGACGTCTGTTCGTTTTCTCCTAGTTCTTGTTCAACGTGGCACGATCGACTGTGGTCACGTACGATGATACCTGGAGTATCGCCAGCAAGACCAAGTTCGCAAGGAAGTCCGGGATGGCCGGCTGCTTCACTTGGTCACTCGACCAGGTGGGTTTCTATCTTTTCACTTCGATCGAGCACTTATCATCCCTGCCATAGGATGATGGTCTAGCTTTGCACAGTGTTATGCGCACGAACCTGGGTAGGACGTAGGTCATGTAAGCTCATCGTATCCTTCGATGTCCGTCTTCTCGTGCCCTGTTTTCTAGCGGTCTTAAGCGAATGGGTCCCACGCATGTTACTGTACAGCTACACTCTCAACCGAACGCACCGAGGATTCTTCCATATTCAATCTTGATGCCATTCCAACGCTTGAGGGTTGACAAACTGCAAGACCATGAAGTCATTGTTTCTCGAGCTGTGACTCGCGGCACGGAGTGCTTGGACTAGTCACTGATTGTTGCAAAACGTTCATCACGATACATGTACATGGTGATCTATCCGCGACTAACGCTTCGTCATCATGTCCACTCGCTCAGCCCCTAATCATCGACATCACCTTGCCAAGCCTCGGCGACCTCGTTCAGCACTTCCTGACTAACGTCCTCCCAACTATCAACAGCTCCGTCTTCATTGCAAACAGACTTCATCCCGGAAAGGTCGAAGCCATGACCAGCCCATTTGCCCCTATGACGATGGGGACGTTGTATTTAAGTGAGAAGCTCGAGTCCGATGTCCAGGTGAATCAGATGATCAGAGCGTGGCTGAAACGAATGTAGCGCATGAATCGATACTTGGGCTTATCCCATAGGTCTCGAATCGCGTCTCCGCGGATGAATTGCTTCAAGGTGAGGTTACGTAGCACGTAAGCCCCGCCGTTGAGTTTTTTTGTAACCCCCCAGAAAGATTAGCCGATTTCCAGCCCATGTATCAATGAAGGCGGAGACAAATATCTCGATATGGCGTCGACCAATCTAGTAGTAGCGCTGACATGTTGCCGCAAGACAATGTCGCAAAAATTCTGG
Organism: Asterophora parasitica; assembly: GCA_018282005.1. Lineage (NCBI taxonomy): Eukaryota > Fungi > Basidiomycota > Agaricomycetes > Agaricales > Lyophyllaceae > Asterophora > Asterophora parasitica. Next base: position 51,173 of record JABCKV010000048.1, read on the forward strand.
TAGATGGCGTCAACTACCTCAATCGCAAAACCATTGCCAGTTTCGTTTGCAAGAGAACTGATGAACAAATAAATACATCATCATGAGGGGTTGAGTGGAAACGGTACCGTTTGGGGTATTGACGAATGCGTTCACAGAACTGAGCTCAGAGTAAGGTTGAAGTAGTAGTACGACAGTTTCTGCTTTTGGACTCGGAGGGGGTCCTCCAACTGCACTGCCAAGGATGGATGCCGCCCGGAATCAGGAAAGGGGGTATTGTCACGTGTAGTACCCTCGAAGACTAGGCATGAGGATAGCTCCACGTTCGACCCAGTTTGTCCTAAACTTGACTTGAGATCGTCTTTCCTCTGGTGTCTGTGTGATATAAGTTCCGGTAAACATTCGACCTGCGCAGGTCAATGTTCGTGATCACGTTGCATTGTAACCAGGAAATAAACATTGAATCATCCACATCCCAAAGCGCTTCGGCGCAACAGCATGCTCACTTCGTCACGACAAATGCTCCTGACCCGACCGATTCAAAGGTAAATCCCGTCTTATCAGTGGTAACGAGTGCGCCACTGTTCAAGACCTGCTTTATGCCGCTCGATTTCAGACCTAGGTCCGACAAGCGAATTGTCGTTGTCGCATAGTTCAAGTTAGTAGCCAGGACGAGAGTCTCGGCTCCCACTGTCCACAAGCCGACGTCGACTCTATTGATATTTAGCTGGCGGAATGAGGCGGAGGGATTGAGGATGTATGGTGCCGCTTGGCGCAGTGACAGAGCGAGCAATGATGCCGAAGATTTGATATCAGCGGTCGTGGGGTCTGTCCAAGAAATCACACCTAAAAATGGAGAACATGAGGCTGCAAGATTCGAGGGTGGCTCAAACAAAATACCGACCAAGCCCTCCATGGTTAATTCCAAGAATACTCTGGACGACAAACTCTTTGCCGGTGGGGTACCGCTGAAATTTCGCAGATGAGCGACAGTATTTTATTCAGAGTTATACGGCCCACCTTCCAATATCTGGTTGACTCGAGGTTAGTTTGGTTTTCGTGTGTAAGTGTACTTGACACCTACGTATCGTTTCCGAATCCCTGAGGAACAGTCCATACAGCTTTGGACTTCCATCCATTGATGAACAGCCTATTACGGAAGTCGTCCATCCTGGTAGAAATATCCTCGAACGTTCCCAAACAGTTGTCGCAACTAGTCAAAGAAATCGGATTAAATCAGGGAACAGTGTTTTAAAAAACGTAAGACTTGCCCGCAGTCACCAAAGTCCTTCGTGCACACAGTGTTCCATTGAGAAGAGAACGTAACGTTATTTCCAATCATATATGTATCTTGCATCACGATATCCGAGCCACTGGTATACTCGCTGAATGCAAATTGAGTACCAGCACTTAGTAGAAGGCCGACAAAACACGCTTACTTGAAGAAGTAATCCTGACAGTTCAAAACGAGCGAGACGGGGTGATATCCGGCGCCCCCCTTGCCATCTCCCCCATCCAAGGACGTGATCAAATTTGAAGAAATCACAGTTGCATTGAGAGGGTCCGTCGTCCCGTCGGGTTCATCCGCTGTGTACCATAAGAGGAGGTTAGGTCGGGATTTGATCCGATTGACCTGCTCTGTGACGGAGGCCTTGTTTTGATAGGTACTAATGTAGAATTTAGACAACGACGGGTATGGTTTCGGGGATGACGTACCTCCGCATGTCATACATGAGGTAAAGACCCGCCTCCTGTATCTTATCGAGTACCAAGTCGAGCGCCGTCAAATTGCTGTAGGTCGGTATCGGATGGACCTGCATGAATGTGATTTCAGTCATCTTCCATTTTTGCCTGCGGGCAGTGGGATACGAACGATTGTGAACCTAGACGACATTCAGTCAGTATGTGCTTTCGACACCGAAAGATTACTGATACCCTTGTGCTGCAAGGGCTGCAGGTATCGATAGATTCTTGTCAAGATAACCGTCAAATTGAGTGTAAAATCCGATAGGAAGAACGGGCGCATAGGGTCCGCCTTTTCCATTGGCAGGTCGCGCCAATAGTGCCCCAGTCCTCAAGTCCATTTTCGTGACAGATCCGATAGAACTTGGAGGGGCGGGAAGGTACGAGAGCGACCCGGACGCTTGAAATGTCTGCGTTCCAAAGCTTGCGGAGCAAGAGATGGTGTAGGGAGCAGTTCGGGGTTGCAAAGAGCTGAGAGAGAAGGGAAGCGATGTTTGAGTGGAATTGAGTGTTACAACGCCACGTGTGAGTAGTTTGCCGTCCACAGAAACGGTCACATCCAAGGCATTCGGCGACGAGGAAGATAGGTTGATCGGAGACGCATTCGATATCTTGGAAAAGGTGACTGGAGCATCGACTAGAATTGAGACAAAAGACGCGTCCGTAGAAGCCGCGTCTTCAGGGAGATATGGACGAACGGCTTGGGAACATCTGAGAGAAATAAGGGGCGAGGCGGATGTGCTTGGGATTGGGAAGTGACCACCTGTACATATGTCAATAGGTGAAGAGAGTGCCGGGCTTATCTGCGAGTACCTGGAGGCACGACAGGAAGTCCGGGTTTATAATATTTTCCACACCTATACAAACAGGTGAGCGACGTTAACGTGCTCCATGCTGAGTAGCCTACCAGGTTTGCGCAGTGACAGGGAGAGGTAGTAGCTGGCTAAGTAAACCAGCGAGAGCTGCAGCAAGCGCCGTGCGTTTCATGCTTTACGTTCTGCAAATAGGGCAAAGCGCGGCCAGGATACAAACCGTGTGGTCATAATAGAAGGCATGTTATATATATATAGGGCTGGAAAGGTTGAGGACGGAAGGAGGTGATTGACGGAGATGAGACGGAAAGGATCGAACCCGCACCGGCGGCGGCGCTGAGGCCCCGCCCCCGCGTACCCGAACTTTTTTCTTCGTACGATGCCACTTGAAACTTCATACTTCGCGACCTACAAAACATTTTTCCTTATTTACAACACATATACGATTCTCGAACGAAGACTTACATTTGAGCCAAGGACTACGACCGCTCGGCATTTCCAAGTCTTGCACCCTCTCTCCTCTCATTTGGCCCGATCACCTGCTCGGTCCGTGTCATCTCTCCGCACCCGCAGCCTGTCAGGTCCCCGCATGCTCTTGTGAGAAGGAAGCCCGGGCGGCGTATAATTTGGCCGTAATGGCATGAGCATGTGCTACCCCCAGCGTCGTTCCTCGTGGCCACAGCTTCGCACAGGATCATTCTTGAGTCATTGGACCTGCGTTACAGAAGTAGCCCCGCAGAATCCAGGAAACCTCGTGAACATGAAGGCTCTGGAGCGCTTCGAAGCAGAGGCAAGATTGTGACCTTCAGCTCAGCTGGTCAATGTATATATAGTGGCGTATCTAGTCGTCGAAAGGACATCTGGTCAATGGCACGACATTTTTGTCAAAGGCGACGTTCTTTTCGTGAGGGAAGCGATACATTTGAATGAGAAGCTCGCGCTTGTGATGATGGTTAAGAAGTGGTTAAGAGCAAGTGAAGTTCGGCCGATGTGTTTTGTTTTGTTCATCACTTGAATTTTTGAAAGCTCTCTTACATCCTGACCATCACCAGATACCTCACGAACTGCCCGTCGCCATCATACATATCTGTTTGTTAGGAGCTACCTCACCAATGTCGAACATCAACCAGCAGAACGTGTCGAATAAGTCGCAGTACTATCTTTCAGAGTGTGTGAGAGCCGCATCGAAGGTGAGTGAAGAAGAGTGAAGCAACTTCGAATCTCTGTATTGACTGAAGATCCTCCAACTTTGTTCCCACCAACAGTCACCGATGGTATTCACTCTAGGCTCCGTGATCGTGAAAGGCGGAAAGGTTGTCAGTTCCGGATTTAACCACCAGCGGCCCCGCTATGACGAGGCCTTCTGCAGGACTGCGGACAAGGCGGTCTCGATGCACGCTGAAATGCACGCGATTTTTAATATTTCCGGTGGCAGGGCTCCCTCGTTCAAGCAGCAGGTTCAAGCGAACTTCGTTGAATGGATCAAACAACCACCACAAAAACACACCTCGTCCCTTGGCCATTTCGCGAACGTCTGACTCGCAGCAGAAGCAGAAGTCGCGGATCCCCCCTCCGCTCCCCAAAAATAATTGTCGTCGCAGCAGGGATGTCGATGAACCCTCACCGGAGAGCGGCGAGAGCAAGGGCTATATCACACTTGGTCGGAGATCATCGCCGATCGTCAGGCTGTCCATGCCAAGGGTCAACGGCCCAGACTTATACATTGCTAGAACCACTAAGGCAGGACTGGCGTGTGCAAAGCCGTGTTGGCGGTGGTGAGTATTTTGTGTCACTGATCCGAGAAGCCACTGACGATTGTCATGAACAGTGTTGACTGGTGTCGGTGGGCAGGCATTAGACGGATATTTCACTGGGATCCATCTGCCGCTAACTTTAAGTGCATCAAGGTCGGTGACGCGATGATCGAACACTACGAAACTCAGGCAGACCAGCGAGCACGGTGTGAGTTCGACTTCCGTTGAAAGTCTTCGCATTTTACTTATTCATCACGCCTGGTATTAGCGAGCGTCTTAGCGCCAACTAGCTCTCGAGGTCTCTAACCTTTTTATACATGCGAACAGAAGACTGTCTATATTTGCGGGCGCAATGTGATATGAAATTGAAGCACTTCCAACCTGCATCATCATGTGCGCAGCCCTGCTATCGACGCACAAAAGGCTTCGCACTCGAGACGCGTTCAACATCGCGGCACGTCAAACTATACCTCGTCCCTCGCCGAAGAACTCCGCCTTCTTTCATCGCCTTCTTGACTTCCAATTCTGAAAGCATTTCCCAGTTGGCGATGTGTACATCGAGGTCCGCGAGAGTCGGTGGGCTATTTACATCACTCCGGGAAATTCGGTCTTCAGACGTTTCTCGAATGCTGCTTCTTACAGTCAACGGCATCCTCGCTCGTAATCCTTTAATCACTGCGTACCCGTGGAGATGGGATGTGTACATGTCCCCCATGGAAATGACGAGACTGCGTGGCTCCAGAAATACTGTCAGGACGGGGGTTGGGTCGATTGTCCGTCCACCCTCGTTTGGAGCCATTCCTGTAGCATCCGATGGATGATCGACGTCTGGCGTATACCGATAATAATGGAATATGGAATGAGATCCTAGGGAAATCGTTGCGACCGCGGGATAGTAGGATGGACCATCCTCGTGTGGCTAACAGCAATCGTGAGCGATCAAGTGAACGGCCGCAACGTAAGAAAGTTGCGAGCACCATGATTCCCTGACCGGGGAGGTACTGTAGAAATGGACGTGAGCTCACACTTCAAAAACGGCAGGGAAAAGATGACCACTTCATTCAGGATAACATGATTTGGAGCTCCATGGGGGGAAGCGGTAAACGCCCCTGTATTCCTGAGCCGTGTTATGATATCAGGACTGGATAACGAGCTGCCGTCAACCAAGTCATCTTGAAATTAACATTGATCTTACTAGTCTACGAGAAAAGATGGCATGGCTTGGGTAAAGAGAACATTCTTGGATGAAATGTCGCCCCCTGTCAAGGAGGTCATATCCACGTACAAAACGAAGCGCACTAGTTGCTTTTGACTTACCCCACAACTGTAGCCTATTAGACTGATCATGAGGAGGGGCAGTTGATGAAGCAATGATGAAGAGGATAGACTCACCGACGATTCGTCAATTGCTTCCATTTTTGTTGGGGGGATTCAGTTATCTACATACCGCGTAGTACGATCGAAATAAACTCTGTGAGATGAGAGCTCTACAGATTATAACGGTGGCCCACCTTTCGAAGAAGGTACTGTTCCTCCTCTGGCTGCATAATCGCCCAGTCGCGTCGTTAAAAAGGTCGACTGTGTACGAAGTTACTTACCGTTACGAAATTGGGGATATAGAAAGTTTCACGGCCTGCAACGCGGTGTTGGGACAACTCGATGGCATCCATGGGAAGATTCAGGTTCGAATGCGCAGATTATATTGGTGTCAATTGCGTCGAGGACCTATAATTATCATGAAATTTGTTGTAAGTTCCGAGTCGGTGAGCTGGCAGCTTGGTGTCGGACTCACAGCCTGGTGACTGGCAGACTCGGAGCTGAGGGTCCCGTCAAAAAGCTTTTCTTTCTTTTCCTAAGCTTTATGTGTTTTGTTCAAAAGACTCTCCTAGAAGCAGTTCAGTATTTGTCGAAATGACTTGGGTAGTACATGCCACAAAGGCGCTCGAAAATATTCAAAGCAGTACTAGTGAAAGCAGATGGCAAGGTTCGTGATGTCATCACATCACTGCTTATTTCAATACTTGATTGAAATTCTGCCATCACCAACTTCAAGTTCACGTAGTCTAGTACGCCCCTCACTTATCCGATATCGTTGTTTCTTTGGCTTTGTTCGTAATCGGCGTCGACAGCATATGCATAACGTTCACGTGTAATATAAGTATAAGGTTACTTGTCTACTAGTAAGTATCGATATGCCAGTGTGATTGTGCTGGGGGGCAGGCGATTTTGGCTACTACTCGAACCAGCGTGACCGCAGCAACTTCTTCAGGGATTCTCTGCGGAGGGAAGCGGAGGTATAGTTCGCCGTTCATCTGGTTGCTGGGATGCTGAAGTGATGAGCGCTGACTCCGAGGAGACATTTCAGAAGAGCTTGGAACTATGATCTCCGAACTTTTGTCCAGACTACAACATAAAGTAAGGATACATCAACCGAGGATTCCTTCGCAAGGCGGAGATGAGTTATGGTGCCCCAATTGACAGAAGTGTGCATGCCGACTTCACACACTGGTTGAATGTACAGCCAAATGCGCGAGTTTATTCGCCAATCGCTCGGTGATCAACTCCTTGAGGCCTGCAGAACTCGTCGCGGAGTCCATTCGACAGGTGCTCTCGTTGGCAGCGGCTCATGCGGATTAAACGTGTCCTAACTTGCTTTTGCCTGGAGGGCGAGCGCCCTGAAATTCTTGTAGAAGAAGGAACAACGATTTCCTTGTTCGCGATCTCGTGCCCACCACAGGGCTCCTCCACTGCAGCCGGTGCTACCCTTGGATCGACCCTGTTGGAAATATCTTCTTCGAAAAATTCCGATTGGGCGATCAAAGCTAGAAATGACAGTTTCCCTCTCATGGGACTTGGCTGCGCCTATTCTAGCGACAAAATCCGCATCAACGGTCAAGAAGTTCCCTTAACTCGTCGCGGGACATAGTGTCGGATAGTATCCTTTCGTCATGGAAGAAAAGGAGAGAAGTTCATTCATTATATGGTCCCCATCACTTAACGCCACCTGCAACTAGCTGTATCGAATGGGTATGTCATATTAAATAAATAATCGAGAGTCTCTACAGATGGTAAGGTCCTGATAGATGATGTTACGTGTAATAATATAGGTGCTAGTAGGATCGAAGGGTCGTAGGGACTTTTTGGACCCCAGAGTGAAAGAAGATGAGGTAGCAAGTACCTAGCTCGGTGGTGTGTTCCTGCAGACGCGTCGTGAGGAGGGCGAGTAAAGAGGAAGATCGAACGTACACTGGAGTATAAACGCAAGCATTTCCTCGCCGATTACAGTTGGAGCAAGACGGTCGAAGGCCATCACATTTCAACTTTCGGCCTGTCGTGAACGGTCAGTACACCACATGAGCAGACGACGTCGACGAGATTACCTCGACAAAATTGGCAAGCCATTGGCGTCCTTTTCGGTGTTCTGGGATAATCAGAGTTCTGGTTCGTTGAACTGCTGGACTGCGGTGCGATAGCATTAGAATATAATGGGAGGGAAGTGCTCTGAAAGTCTCGCCTGTGAGGAGGGGGGCGCCATAGCAGATGATGTGCGAGGTCAGAATGGGGTCGAAAGCGTCGCAGTGCTAGGGCTTTTATACTCCTTCCTTGCGGCGCTCATGAGATGGGAAGGTCGTAATCCTGAAACCTGTGTGGCCACCCGCCACATTGGAATCCCAAACTCGAACGATGTGATCATGATCCAGGGATTCATATGAATTGGACAAAGAAGACAGTAGACGTCATCACGGACATGGTGCCAGCAATAAAAATCCAAATTTCTCGGAGTCGCGGCAAGTTCGGGCGCGACGGAACCCAAAGTTGGCCCAAAATATATAGGCTTTAGGCGTAGACGGTCGGTAGGCCTTCCTCGAAAAAGACAGGCGTGGGATTTGAACTCGGTTATGAAATTGGGGTAGGTGCCAGCCAGGAGCGTCCGTATCCTTCATCGGCCCAGTCACCAGCATGGCTCTTGTCGCGCGACGAACTGTAAATTTGAAGAGACACCTAGTGGGTCCTTTCTACTGAAAGGTCGAGCGTTAATCACGAGAACAACGGGGGTTTGGAGGCGCGAGCTAACACACCGCCACTTCATGCAGAGCGGTCACCCTGATTACGGGAGAGCGTGTGGTTTCAATATTGGCGACCTCGTTGCACGGGTTGGGAAATTCGAAGTCTGCCAAACAACATGAAGGTCAGGCCTCGTTGAAAGACAGCCGCGGGAAGGTGTACCAGCTAGCTGCGCAGTTTTGACTCAGCATAAGTAGTGGTATTCAAAACCACATGAACGCTCACATGTTCCATGAACAGGGCCACAGGCCGACGAATGGCGCTGCCCAGTTTCTCGGCCAACGGTGTATTTCGCTTCTGAGCGAGATGCCCCTGCCCGACTAGGAATAAATCGAGCTCCGACCTTCCACGAGGATTCCAGCAGGCGCAAAAGCCTCCAAGGACGCCGTGGATGTTGACGGAAACGATCGCATCTTGAGCTTTGTTATCAAAGTCCATGCGTAATGAGTCAACGGCATCCATAAAGTAGTGGCGAACAAAGGGGCTCGGATGCGTTCCAGATAGGTACTAGAAGTACGGCACCGCATACCCCCCAGCAGGATGGCGCTTGATGATCACACAGATGACGGACCTGTGGGGGTGGTGAGCGACGGCTCCAGATCAGAGGTCTGGGACGAAGATGGCATCTGGACTCTGGAGCGACCAAGAAAGGATACATTGGAGGGAAATCGCCGTCTGCCACTGAAAAGGGTGGTAAATTGGCGTGGCAGGGATGTAGTGGGGGCGACCTCGCGGACTCCGAAATACAGTGTCCAAAAACAAGAGATTGCATTACTTACTTACGTAGATCTGCTTCATGGCAGCGGCCACGGAGCGGCATCAACGTGCCACGCGGTCAATAAGTTTAACCCCAGGCGAACGCGCCAGATACACATAAAGCAGGCCACTCTAAAATATCACCGAATGTGGAACATTGCGCAGTCCATAGGGCACAGGATGGTCGCCAACATATATCCTCCCAGAGGGAGGCCTTTCGTGCATCGGCCGAAGATGAATAGCTCATCGATTGATAAGCCTCATGTTGAACTTCAATGGTCGAGACAGTCAACGTGCCGAATACGCGTCGCCGGGTCTTTTTTGGAATGCCGCGCATATTGAAGTGGGCGATCCCGCGAAGGGATAAACCGTGTAAACGGATTCGCTGGGCACGGGTCTCGATGAGTCTGTAGTGGGTTCTAGCGATCAAGGATTTGGCGACCATCGACGGGAGTCAACACCCATAGTGGCAATCTGGTTTAAGATAATTTGCAATAGAATAATTTGCGACCCGTTGAGCTTTGACGAACTCACTGACAGCTGTGCGCTGGGCTCTAGCATCAAAGGCTGCATGGATTTTGACAAATATTTTTTCAGGTGTACATTGGATGGGGTGAGGAAGTAGCACATGTACTAGGAGTCTATAACCCTGTCAAGTCAGCAAAAGAGTCGCAAGGGATGATTAGATAAACAAGCCTGATTGAAAAAGTATGAACGTGCATCCGATATCGCAGGAATTCGCGGTAGTGAACGAACGAACGAACCATCGTTGCATTTACGATGATGAATCTAAGATTTGAACATGGGCGAGACTCAGCACTGGTTGCACAGGGGGCAGAAATAAGCCGAAGGAATCCTGCGAGCCTGCACTGCGGTAGGTTGAAGCAAGACAAGACCTTCGATAGAGTGGTACGAAAACCACCGATCAGCCACAAAGAAAACACCAGTCCGAGATACTCCATGAGAGCTCGAGCTTTAAGACCACAGGAGTTACAAGGTTGGGAGTTACCAGCCTACATCATCTAGCTATAGCTACAACCGACGCCGATTATTGGCACGGATGGAAAACGCGATTCACGGAACTTTAATAGCGTCTGCATCCCAGAGAGCAGCCTTCGTGAACTGATTGGTGAAGCGAGGTCAAGTTGCGTAGAGGACTTGATGTGGAAGACTCGACGTTCAAGTACTTTTACTAGAAGTTCAATGGAAGGCAGAGACTCGGATTTGAAACCGTGACACTGTCTGGCGTTTTCGCCAAACGACTCATCGGACTTTCCCGACGCCACTGTTCCCCCGACTTGTTGAATATTTGAACCCTTTAAGAGTCAACTGGTACCGGTCTGGCAGAGTCAAATCGAGTGCTAATATTGATAACAGTTCCGGCCTGATTCTTCTTACACCTGGGTCTTTACAACAATTCGGGTGTCGCGCGACGCGAGCAGTGCATACTTATCTGGTGAGCCCATGTGGCTTTGAATCTGATGGCAACGACGAGGTTCAAACGTCAAATGACGACCAAGTCACGCTGCTCACAGCCTGCGGAGCATTCCAGAGTTTTCCTTCTTTCATAAAGGCTGCGGTCGATCCATCTTCTTAGCAGATGCTCCGCACACTTTTCTTCACAGTGATACTTGGTGCAGCTACCCTCTTCTACTACCACAACCTCACATCATCTACTTCGACATTTATCAGAATGTCTACTCAATCCTGGTCATCTCCTTTCGCCACATGGCACGCTAGAGCCCTTCAAACGCCCCATCCCAATCCCCATTCCTTTACACCGACTCGCGATAACCTTCGATTCGCTTTGCTCTTGAACGCCCAGGCTGAGCATGAGGGCATATCTCTCGCTCTTTTCTCTCAATCTAAGGATAATGGGGAGGGAAGTGAAACAGTGGCAGTCGATGCTCTGGGGCGCGTACTGGTCGTACCGGAGAAAGACACTGCTGGCATCTTGGGGCTCGCACAGCAGGCCCTCAAGTTACCGCAGACAGGAGCATTCCGAAATACATGGGTCATACGGCGCCCCACCACGAGCCAACCGATAGATCGGCTGTTTATCTTGCCCGCGTCGGGATCTTCGGCAGCCCCCCATGAAGTCAGCGTTCAGGGATTCTCGAAGGAAACGAGGGAGCTGGTGGAACCCGTTGACGACATTAAGGAGCTGCCGTCGGTCTTGTGGGAGCTCGCTGGACTTGTCTTGGAGGCAAGGGACGGCGCTGTATATGGCGAAAGGAGGGATGAAATTGTTTTGGGCAAGGTCAGAGAGGTTTTCGCAGGGTTGTTTTAGGCAGATATGTGTGGACAGTATTTTTTTTTTTGCAGCAAATCAGAGTCGTGTTGTACTTGTTGTAGTAGTGGAGTGTGCTCAAGCCAGAATCACGCCACACATCGAGCTGATGCTTAAAATCGACCTGACTGACCGATCTAAAGGACAATCTGGCCATACTCATGTAGGAACATAGCACTACTGGATTGCGGAAAGTTCAGCGATGACACCCTTAGCCCAGAGAGTATCCGCAGCCCAAGTCGGATGCAAAGCGTCCTTCCAGACATCTGAGGGAGGCCGGCGCGCCACGATTATCAGTTCGAACCCGGCATGAGGCGAACATCCACGTACAAGCTGAAACCGGCCCAAGGCAGCTGGAGTCTGCTCCAAGGACAGCGCAGCCACCGCGGTTGGCGTAGGCGCTGCAAACCCCATCGGCAGTTGCGAACCCAAAGTTTCCGGGGTTGTCCATGATAGCGGTGAAAAGAGTGTCTGCGTGTTCGACCAGCCTCAGTATGTCGTCATCATATGTAGAAGAAGACCACGAACGGGTATCGAATACAACGCATGCTATCTCTGGCTTTGAGCCACAATAAACTCGAGCCTTTGAGGCGAGCTGGGAGTTGAAGTCCAAAATGCTCCCCTAAAAAATTGATTCTAAGTGTCCGAGTGTGGCGACCCCAAAGAGATAACACAAACCTTCAGTTTGGCTTGGACTGTGGCGCCTTGGTCCTTGCCAACTTGAGCGCGGTCAAAGGGGACGACGTTGTTGAATACGAATCGGCGGGCGCCTGCGGTATACAGCCTGTCGACCGTTGCAAAGTACGAATCCAGATCTTGAGAATACAAAGATGTTCCATTTCCGACCGTGTTCTCATACGATCTGTATACGTCGTTGGCTAGGAGGTGCATTCAATGACAGTCAGATTTGAGTTGCTATCGAGTTGAAAAGGACCTACTGCCGAAGGAGACGGTGAAAATAGAATTATTCTTGGTCCAGGCGACCTTATCGGGGAAGGGGGCGACGAAATTGATGAAGGAGGTTACTTGACTTCTGAAGTCCGGGGGCGAGGTATAGACAATGTCTTGGTTTGAGGTCGCGCCGCTCACAGCAAGCTACGTAAGAAAGCCGTAACCACCCCAATTAAATGCTGTGTCCCATGAAGCAAAAGGTACTTCGTACATTCACAAGTCGTGTATTGTTGGTGAGGGCGTTGAGCTGTCGAGCCCAATTTGGCCCAGCGGTGGAGCATGACGTCGGAGTCTGGGATAAAAGGGGGTCTCCCGTACCTCCCCAGCCTTCAGATGCTGTATGAAATAGGTATACTCAGTCTCGCCTCGCGCACGTTGCGACAGTAAGCACTCACTGTAACTGAAAGAGTTAACATCTTGCATTTAGTAACGAATGAGGCGAGAAATCATGGTGGACACGGATGTTACCTGTCACCACTGTTGCATTAACGCATATACGTTAGCACAAGGAGACGCGTTGATTGGGAACAAACGCACAAAGCGAAAATGATCCTCGTCCTATCCAGGACAGACGCCGGCGCCGCTATGGATGACGAAACACCAAGAATAATTGCGAGTAAGAAGAGTTTCAGAGACATTTCAGGCGAACTGTAAGGGAAAACGAATGCTTGTCCCCAGACGGTTTTATGCGCTCAGACGCTGCATGGACTGCTTGAAGAAGACGAAGACCCTAGGGCAAAAAAGGGAGAAGGCGGTTGAACTTAAGAGTGTGCATCAGACGCGTCACGCGGGCGAGTTTAAGAGCAAGACTGGCGAGTAGCACTGAGTAGCATTGGTGATGGGTCTTGAAACGAAGCTCGGTCGAAGCCGAAGCAGTACAAAAAGAGCGACTGGGCGCTGAAACAGGTCGGACTGGCTCCTATTGATCAGATGCCCTTCTCTCCGCTCAGCGTTAGAATCACCAGGGAAGGCTTCGCTGTGAGGTTTACGGGCTCTTCAATTGAGTGGGGTCCTGCCAAGCAGACTAGATAAACGTCGAGAGAAAAGTCCAAAAGGCTTCAGAACCTCCTTCTTGAACCCCACCCCTAAAATTTACTAGTATCTGCAGTGAGCAAAGGGAATTCGAATTCGAGATATTGATCCCGGATGGGACTCACACACAAGACTACTGTGGGACAAAAGCCAGCCTTAAAGGCTTGGTATGGGCAGTCTGAATTTACGTGGTTTGATACTCTTCAAGTCCCACCCGGGGTATACACGGACTTGACAATAACCGGCAAGATTCCTGGTTTGGTGGTGAGTCTTTGAACTAAAGCGCAAGACTATGGCTGAGTACCGACCTCCTGTGGGCAAGGGGTAGGTGGTCCGGCCGATCGAAACGAGTAATCCATTGATGATCCCTCCATGCGCGGTTACAGAGATGACTTTATAGGCCAAACCAATGCATTAGCGAGATAGTAAAGCACAGATTTGATTGGAAACAATTCTTACACAGTTCGTCGTCAGTGTTGAAGATATGGTCAAGGACCTGCTTTGCACGCTCGGCGATGTGAGGCTTCGTTTCCCGAACATCGGGATCCCAGAGGAGATCATCCTCGGAGAATCCAGGCTCTATACGGAAGCGAGGGAACGTCTTCTGCAAGTACGACCGCGTCCGGCGCTTGTCGCATGTGTGAACTCCGTTCTCCTCGCGGCAATTCTATCCCACAGCAAATTTAAGATGTAACAGGAGGAGAAAGCAAAGAGGTTATTACCTCAGTGATGATGGGTCTCCGGTTCTGGTCGGACAAAAGGCCATCAAAGGTGAGCTCGCAAGTTCTTGCTGCGCGAGTCAATGGGCTAGAATAAAGCTTTCCAGGAAGAGGAATCCCAAATTCCAGTTCAGCCTTCCATGCATCTTGGGCATCGACTGCCTGGCCCTTGCCAATCGTCGTAAGCTCTGGATCGGCTGTGATTTGCATTGTACGGTTGCTGATAAAAGACGTGAAGGAGGGAGTGTGGCTTACGTCCCCAAACCAGTTCTCCGTCTCCATTCAACTTTGACCAATGGCTACAGAGCATTCGGGAAACCATCAAGAAAGATGTAGAGGTTGAAGCTTACTCGTCCCATGCCTTGGTGCCATATTTGGCTTCCGCGACGTTGTCTACGAAGACACCGTCTGACATGATAAAGTAAAGCACAAAGGGTGGGACTCACGAACGCCTTGGCCATGTCTGCCCAGGAAGAAGACCTTGTACGATGTGTACCGATCGGCGGATTCGTCAAGGCCTGCGAGATGAGCGAAGAACTTGTCCCATCGATCTGCAGAATCGTCAAGAAGTCCAAAACGAGGTGGGATCTACTGGCGGAATAAAAAAGACTCTCGATCGAACGTGAATCGAGGCACTGACAGCAGATGCCCGGGTAGTAGGTTCGTCTTGAATAAAAAAGCCAGGAACCGTCTGTTGACTCTTGGTAAGTGCGGCTGAACATCAAGGGTATGTCGACACTGACAGTATAGGATCTAAACCGTTTGTTAGGAGCCTCTATGGTATCTGTCGCGTCTTCCGTCATGGCTATCAGTAGTCAAGAAGTTGGCCCCGTACCTAGCGACTCCAATCCAGTGACCCGGACCGCGCGACGCGACGAAGCACGTGAGCAGATATTTTCGCATGATCATCGCGCTCGACTCCCGAATCCCGATGCAGCACGCTAGCCCTTCAATTTCTATTTTACTTCATTCCAAACACCTTTTACAAGCGCTTCAATGAGTCCTGGCCTGAGCTTTCATCTTGGTGATTAATAGTATGCATGCATATGCGGCGTTTCGTCTGAAACTGATCACCCATGTTATAAAAGAAAAGGGTATATACGACAGGGTTCGCCGAAAGCGGGACATCGTCCTTGTTTCCGGATGCTTCGATGCCTATTGTCCAGATAACATAAAAGTAGTCGCCCCATCCATCCGTCACTTCACCTAACTTCAGCCATGCCCACACACCATACTACGGCCACCAAACCATCGATCATCAACCATCCCACCTCGAAGCCACCAAGAAGGTCGGTGATCATTGACGACTCAAGCCCCCAAATATCATATACCGGCACGTGGAAACTGGGAGGGACAGCAGAGGATTACAACTTCACAACACACGGTTCGGCGGTGAAGGGTTCACAGGTCACGATCACATTCACTGGTACGCTAACCAAGTCACAGTCTGAATGCTTACTATGTTAACATCTTGAAAATCCGGTTAGGGAACTTCATAGAAGTGTATGGGACTATTGGACTCGAACATAACGATGGCGACGCCACCTACTCACCAATAACGACGTACACGATTGACGGCAAAGCGAAGGCCGCTCTTTCTTTCACTGGAACGCCGGCGAACGACATGCAGTTCCAGCGGCTGTTCTACAAATCTCCACGCCTCGCAAAGTCGAAACACCAATTGGTAGTGACACTCATGACCGACCAGAAAAACATGTTCTGGATCGATTACTTCATCGTGGGGACTCGACCACCACCGACTGCGCTGATTGTGGGAGGGGTTGCCAGTGCAATTATCGGAATACTGCTTCTCGTCCTCATGACTATTTCTCTTTGTCGCAAGTCTCGTAAGTCGCCTGAGGAGCCTCCCGGGCAATCGCAGCTCAGCAAACGCAAACCATTCGGTATGTTATCCATCATATTTTATTGTGTATACTTCCATCTAATTGTTGTGTCGTAGTGTGGCCATGTCACTCCCGATCACGATCTTTGAAGGAAGCGGATGCAGATGCTGAAACCACTCTCTTGAGCACGAGAGACCCGTCATTGCGGAGCATTCGGGCCAAAATCTGACTGCCGGGGTGGAGGAAGAAGGTTTTGGTCGTTTTGTAACTGGATACGTGTTTGTTCGCATCAAACCCATACGGAGACGCATGTATCATAGGTTGTGGCGCTCGTGGGTAAACGAAAGAAACTCATGACCAGCCCTGAATACTACACCCGCGAGAATGGCACTTCCAGCGACGGCCCATGTAACGAGCTCATGAAGATACTCGCCAGCTCACATGGGTGCGTCTCTCAGTGAAGCGTGATCATGACATCGCAGAGGTTCGGTACAAAACAGCGACATCTTCGCCTACGTTCTCTCGGATGTCGCCAGCCATTTTGGCGCTGCTGGCAGTAGGTCTGCTCATAGTTGCCGACATCTCGCAGCCTGCTGTGCTCTGGTGAAGCGCGATGTACTGCATTCATCAAATGTTGACAGGTAAACCGTTGAAACATGATCAAACCTCCTGTGCTATACTGTATACTGCCGTCTACTGTTCATTCTTGACACGCAGGATCTCTAATGTTCCTTTGATGTCCCTCGCATAGCCTCACAGAGCTGATAGCCTGATCCTGATTCAAAATTCTGCAATGATTCTGAGGCAACCACGCGTTAATACGATCAGCAAGATCTCTCACTGTCAGGATCATCATGGTGTCAATATCCAGCTCTCTCGACATATAAAAGCGAGTTGCAGAGGCTGTCAACTCCCCATATCTCAGCTGGTTCTGAGCTATTCGCGCCACTCACTCATTTACTCTCAGCCGGTCTGACGCACGCCTCTTCCACAATCTCGAACTTCATCATGAAATACCCCCAAGCTGCTCTCATTGCTTGCGTTAGCGGTGCTACGCTCGCTTCTACTTCTTCCCTTGGCCAAAGCACCTCTCAGCCTTCTGTCGAGCGTCGGGACGGCGGAAGCTATCTGGGAGCCCCATCACAGTCGCCCCATATATCACGCCCGGTCACTATCAGAAGGACCCGGGATCTTGATGATGGCCTCATCTCCAGTCGCGCCCTCGACGACGAGCACTTCGTTCGCGCACTCCATGAGGAGCTCGTTGAGCGGGGCGTGATGTCTGATGGGATGGATCTTGCCGTTCTGGGGCGTAGTCTCATCGACGAGGAAGTATACGCCCGCGAGCTTGAGGAGGAGTTGGTTGCGCGTACCAACCCCCCTATTGGCAGACCCTCTCGCAAAAATCCCCCGGCAGCCCAGTCCGGAAGGCGTCGCGGGAAATTCCCCAGTAACGGACCCAGCAGTCTTCCCAGACCCTATGGCCTTCCCAAAGATGTCGACCTAACCAAGTCTCATTTGGACGGGCCTCGCACCAAATTCACTAGTAACGGACCTAGCAGTCTTCCCAGACCCTATGGCCTTCCCAAAGATTTCGACCCAACCAAGTCTCATTTGGATGGGCCCCGCACCAAATTCACCAGTAACGGCGGGGGCTTGAGGCGCGACCTCGGGCTTTACGATGACCTCGACGCGCGCGATTTTGATCTCGACCAGCTCGACTGATTCCGAGTGGTGAGTTCTTTGCATGCCGCTGCCTGTCTTATCATTTCGCTGATTAGTTCTTGAATTGTAGTCGAAAGCGAATGTCGATGTCGAATAATGGATTCCATTGCAGCTTTTACCAGCTGGTGTACTTTATCATGTCTTGTAGAGGAGATGATTGATTAACATACATTTTCGGTGGCGCAACTTGTCTGATTGTCAAAAAAAACCTTGATCTCCCTTCCTGCAATCTAACTTTCCTTCAGCGAGCTTGAATAATCGCCAAGCAGCAGCACTACAACATTGTGCTGTTATAAGCGCTCCGCCTCGAGAGGCACCCGCGCCCTTGACTTTTTTTTTACGCACAGCTCGCTTACGACACATGGATTCCTCAGCGCCTCGACGGCCATCTTCATGACCGAAAATCGCGATTGAAATGACTAAGTAGGCTCTTTGCATTATCAATGCAACAACGCTGCGGCCCGATACAAGTGCAAGGCCAGTGCTGACATATGAATCCTGGAAGATGATATGTAGTTATCAGTCATATGAGCCGGGAAATGACATATATATATATTTATGATGCAGTTGGTATCATGAACGGTGTGTGCTAATTAGGCGCGCGCAGGGCACAAGGGCAAAATAAGTACGTAGTCCCGATCGAAGATTCTCCAAAGGCCGACGAACTCGGCCCGGGGAGGGTTAGATATCCAAATCGTTTACTACGCACGCCCACAACACGCCCACTACGAAGCTTCATCTGCCCGCTTCCAGAGCCTTCATTTATGAGTGCAACCTGCAGTCGGGATAATATTTTCACGTAAAAATGGATTGCAGAGGTGCATTAGGTGCATTCAAATAATAGCAATTACCAGTGCCTGAGTGCACAGCATCAACTATGCAGGCTTCATCGCCATTCCGCGGGCTTCAACGTCATCTACTTATACACGCGTACCACACGCGTGTCGTTTACAGTGTAGACGCACAACTTGTTCGACGACACGGTGCAAAAATCGCTGGGAGAGCACAATCTTATCTGATAGTGGCGAATAGGATGCACCTTGTGCAAGCACACTATGACAGTGTGAATGCAAAAACTTGGATTTTATGCGAGTCATGATCAGGTTGTGCGTAATTACCAGATGGATTCGTTCATTATTTCTTGGTTTCTCGTCCGCAGCTGATGACGACGGCGCAAGGCAGCGCCGAGCGATTGGTCAGCACGGTTTGAATAGCCCTGTTGGCAGAAATCGGTCAAACTTGTGCTGCCTCCTCGCACCATGGAGGACCCATTAGCGCTTGTAAACGCCAAATCTGGGCCAACGACATCTCTGGTTACTACGGAATCAGCTATGGCGACCAATTTGACTTTCTCGCAAGGCCAGGATCAGCAGAGCCCAACTTCAGATGTATGGAGCGCAACTACGACCGAACTTTTGTGTTCAATTGACTGACTGACGTTCGCGCTTCTAGGTGAATATATTCGTTGCGGCACAGAGGGGCGATGTTGGTCTCATTCGCGGGCTCATCGAGTCTGGACGCGCTTCTGCGACGGACCGTGACGACCAGAATATCACACCGCTTCATTGGGCAGCCATTAACGCCCACCTGCCAGCATGCAGATATCTGCTTGAGCAGGGCGCCGAGGTCGATGCGCTCGGCGGCGACTTGGTGGCGACACCGATGCAGTGGGCGGCGCGGAATGGTTACCTCTATGTCATCCAGCTGCTCATTGCGCACAACGCGGACCCTACAATCGCAGACTCACAGGGCTACAATTCGCTACACCTCGTCACGCATTCGTCGTCAATCATGCCACTGCTGTACCTTCTCCACCAGCCCATCAACGTCGACTCGCGTGACTCCCAAGGCCATACTTCACTGATGTGGGCGGCCTACCAAGGCGACGGGCTGTCCGTTGAGCTCCTACTGAAGCATGGTGCCGACCCGAATGCAAAGGATGATGCGGGACTGTCGCCGCTACACTGGGCCGTGGTACGGGGGAACAGGATGATCATCCGCAAGCTGATCGAAAAGGGCGCCGACCTCACCACGAAAGATGCGGAAGATAGGACGCCCAGAGACATGGCGGTGGAACTCAAAAGCCTTGGAGCGTGGAAGCGGGCGCTGGAGGAGGGTGGTATGAACGAGTACGGAGTTAAGCGCGGAAAACCACTGAGCGATGTGAGTATCACCAACTATTTGATATGGCTTCTCCGCTCAATCATCTGTCTTTCCAGCGCAACACGAAGATCGCCATATACTCGCTCCCCACGATATTTTTTTACCTGATTTTTATGACGTTAACGATATTACCATGGTATACCGGCATGCTGCTTGCGCTTGCGGAGTTCTTTGGCATGCACCACGTACGTCGCATTGCCCATCATCGCTTTCACCCAGCTCAACTTTCAAAACCATACAGATTGTAACACGCGTGCTCCTCAATAATTCTACATATACCGAGAGCGTGAGCACCACGCCCTACTTTGCTGGAATCATCAGCGGATCGATGATATGGGTGCTCTTCTGCTGGTTTACCCGCCTTGTACAACGTGAGCTCCCTGCGCTCGACATGAGCATCTCAAGCACATTCTGACAATCTTCCACAGAAACGCAATCCCATTCGTTCACACACCTCTCGTTTGCATTGACTGTCGGTCTCTGCGCGTACAATTTCTTCCGTTCCGTTACGTTAGACCCTGGAACGTGCCCCAGACCTACAAGCGACGGGGAGCTCAAATCTGTCAGTGCATTTTCATGCTTCCACGGAATGTAGGCTGAACGACGTGATGGCAGATCATTGAAGACCTGGCTTCGGAAGGGCGCCTAAATGGCCAGACTTTCTGTATCCAATGCATGGTATGCCCGTGTCGCGATTTTCGACGTATATATTCTGACCAGGTGCATCTAGGCTCGTAAGCCCTTGCGCTCGAAGCATTGTCGCGTATGCGATAAATGTATAGCTCGCAGTGATCAGTGAGTTTTTTTTCTGCTCGACAAATATAAATGATTCTGACTCAACCAAAACAGCCACTGTCCTTGGGTCTGGAATTGCGGTAAGTGATGGGCGGTCGCTACATTGAGGTTCTTTTCTGACGGTGTATCTCTCTCTAGTCGGCGCGAACAACCACCGGCAATTTGTCCTCTTTGTTACTACCCTAGTCGTTGGAATTGGACTTTTTGACTACCTAACCTATGCCTGTACGTCCACGCTACCCCACTCACGTTCCTAGAGACTCACTTCGTTTCACCAGTCTTCTCCAGCATCACGGTCCCCTCATCCCCCTCCGACATATCTCCATCATGCCTGCTCCCTGACGAGCTTTGCGCCCTCGCAGCCTACGACACCTTCCTGGTCGCTGTCGCCGCCTGGGCTACTTTGCAATTGTCATGGACCATCGTTCTTCTTGCTTCCCAGCTCTGGCAAATCGCACGTCAAATGACAACCCTTGAAGTATCCAACCTCGGGCGGTACGGCTACATGGGCGGGCGCGGCGGGCAGAGCCTCGCAGGGCAGATGGGGCACCGCCACCAGGGACACCGCGCGGCTGGCGGCAGCGTCGCGCTTTCCGGCGTCGACACAGAGGACACTGCTCTAGTCAGTGGTGCGGATACCCCGGGAGGTCCCGCGGTGCATCGCCATGCGGGGGTGTGTGCGGGCTGTGGGAGCGGGTTCCTGATGAATCTGCTTGGGTTTGACCGATTCACGAAGGGTAGGGCGGTGGATGGCCTCACAAGAGCGAATGCATCGAACAATCCGTTCAATCTTGGCTTGGTGCGGAATTGTAAAGACTTCTGGACGGCGGGGCGGGAGCTCGGTGTGGAGTACGACAAGTTGTACGATATCCCGCCAGAAGGGTTCCAGGAGGCGAAGAGGAGGCGGGAGCAAGAGGAAGACGAGGAGGGGTTGGGTGTGGGTGGCGTTGGAAGGAAGGGAGGAAGGAAAAGCCTTTTCATGGGCTTTGGATTGGGGAGGGCAAGTGGGAGTCGGGGTGGCTATGAGCCTGTTAGTCAGGCTTAGATGATACCTGATTGATGCCACGCTTTGCACTCCTGAATGATATCCTATTGTATCTACCGCTGTATTGAATCTGCTGTCTGTACAAAAGCCTTGAAAACCGAAGTTCGTAATGTGCTCGTTCGGATGTGTAACTCTAGTACTTGGCCGATGTTTTCAGTTTACTGATACTGTCTTTCGTCCAGAGTTCTTGTATATTGAGGGAATAATGTGGTGCAGGGATGTGTTCTTCACAAAGTCTGGGGCAGAAGCTGACTGGATATAGGCGCCCGGGGCGGCGGGGCCCGTCTTGAGCTCACCGGTCGTCTACCAGTGAGGTGTCGCGAGAGGAACGGTTCGAGAATACAATTCTACGAAAAATGAGGACCAATGGAATCTGCATTGCTCACTTTCGATGCATTGATTTGCTGTAATTGCACCGCCGAATGAGTCGGGCCTGTTATTTCTATCACATACACCATTCGAGAGGTCAAGATGACAACCAGCGACTATCAGAGGGATTACGTACCTTCCTCCGGTACCGGAATAAACGACGAACGGTACTGGGCTCTTCCTGAGGGCCGCTGAAGGGCCAGTCTGCCTCAGAACTGCCTCCTCGGATCCACTCCTTTTTGACTTGTTTGTACCTTCGATAAATTCCATGAAACTCCTCTGCCGGGCATCATGCTTCGCTGTTCACGTCAATGCGGGCACATATCCCGTCAAATTCATCGACTCGATTTTGTCATTGCTTACCCTCCGCTCGCCATGCAGCGATCTCTGCATCTGTAATGTGCAGAGGACACAAGGCACACAAGGCAGAGGAGATATCCCCCCAGTTTAACGTTAACTGAAGTTTTACCAGTCGATCCCGCAGCTGTAAGGAATTCATCAGTAGGACGTAGTGGTCGTCGAAAGGGAGGTGCACGAGCCTATATGAAGCTGTCCCCCCATGTCATCTATGCCATGTCTGCCAATACTACACGGGTTGTCGAGGCCGGGTCGACCAAGGCCCGGTAATAACATGGAGCCTCTTTTCGAGCACGAGCTCGACAATACAAACTCCATTGTGGCTACCTCACTCGCAGTGACAAGATGTGGAGGTCCGGCCATAGGGGTGGGAGACGAGCTATTACCTTCTTCGTGGGTGTCGAGGAGAACGGTAAAGACCTCGCTCCACGCGCCCTCTGCGATTCTCGTCAGCCGTGAAACAGACTTTGCGCCGGGTACGGCGGCAACCGCGGCGTGCTTGAGACCATCAACACTGAAGCTGAGGTATCTTGATTTCTGCTCCAGGGCTTCGTCGTGAAACCAACGACCGTCAGTGTGAGGGAAGAACAGGGAGGGGTCTGTTGTAGGCTCTGCCAAAGATGCCGAAGAACAGAATAGACGTGGCATAGGCACTCAAAAGCGAGGGATACGCCTGCAGGTCACAGTGAGTAGCCGAGACCTTGTAGCTCGAATCAAGAGCAGATGAGACATGTGGCCCCGGGGAAGCGAGGGATACATTTCGAACGTCAACGTTCAGATTCAATGAGAAATTTCGAATCGTGGCGCTGTGATCAGATAAGATAACACAAATTCAGATTGTACTTATCTCCATTGAATACTTATTGATGCTGCGTGGCTTGAACACGTACCACGACAACGTTCAGGATATCTATACACACATGAAAGTGTAGATCAGGTATTGCTCAGCCTTCCTAGTCCTTAGAAGAGGGCCTGACAAGCCACTAACAGCAAGCCCTTTACACGGATACAAATCGCTGAAGCTTCACCTTCATGATTTTGCAAGAACTTTCTCCTCCTAGTTCAAGATCAAAGTAACAGCCAGAGATGCCAAATTCCACAATTCCTGAATTTGCGGTGCTCATTGGTCTCAGGTGCGTTGATGTCCGAGTCCTTCAAATTCCACTCACTGAACATCCCAAAGAATTCCCCTTTTTTTAGGCTGCAGGAAATACCTTCTTCAGAGTCTTTACTCTGACTTGCAGACGCTTTCGTCGGGCCCTACCGGCCATGCAGACGTGAATTCCCCGCCAGCAACTCCGAACGACGTGATAGAGCTCAATTCCCTTCCCGCACCTGTTACCCACCACTCAGGCTACACGTCGAAATCAAGTCCAGGGAGGGGAAAGAGCAGGACTTTCAACTCAACGGTCGCACGTACAACCTTTTCGCTTATGTTCGCGGAGAGTGGGATGCTCTTCTTTGTGCTGATGTTGCAGGGCGCCGGTGCGTTTGAAGCGAGGTGCATTCACAGCCGTTCTTCCTCCCTGCCCAAACACTGCTCACCACGGGATGTAGGACGCGCCAGCTCAGCTGGAAATTCTCTCTCTCATCCCTTATGACGCTCATACTCGTCGGCGTCCCATTGTGCGTCAGCCTCATCTTCGCTGTTGGCGGCAGAACTACCGCAACGTCAAGTGCGTGCCAATCCCGCTGACATCACATCATCTGTCTAACTGCTGTCCTTGATGTTGCCTTACAGGCGCAAAATACCTTCTCGCGCCCCGAATTTTCATTGCGCTACTTCCGCTCTTTCTCTACCTTTACCTTCTCTTGAAAATACCACTCCCAGCCGCCCTCACCCTCCCCAATTCCACAACAGACCTCTTCACAGCATCCCTAGCACGTCTTATCGTCCTAGGCATAACCATTCTCGGCCTCCTCTCAGGTTTCGGCGCAATAACAAATTCCTGGAATCTCCTACCCTGGGTTTCTTCGAAATCGAGGACTGAGCCGTCAGACGCAGAAGTTTCAAGTGCAGAGTACGCACTACAGAGCGTCAGGAATGATCTGAGGGAAAGGAGGATGGTTGCCGAGCGGCAGGCAAAGGCGCAGGGGGAAAGTGGTACCAAGTCCGGATGGCTGGCGCGCATGACGCCGGATTGGAGGGGCGGAGATAATGGTTGTATGTCTCTTTTTTCCCCCCGAGGCCTAGGGGGTGCTAACGTCACTGTAATTCTACAGTATCGCAAGAACTTCGTGGTCTCGAAGCTCTTGAGCAGCAGATGGCGCATAACGCCGAAGCGTTACGAGCAAGGAGGGATGCGGCGCGCTACGCGAGAACGCTGCGAGGGAGAATTCAGGGCGTTGGGGAGAGGGTGTTTGCGGTGTACTGTGTTCTTAGGGTTGTCAGTGTACGTGCAAGTTCTTTTCGTGTCACTCCATCCTCGCCATCTGACACATTGTTTGTATAGTGTGTGATCAACGTTCTCCTCCCCTCGCGCCGTGCCTCCTCTGGCCAATCGCAGACGGACCTTATCGCGGACCTCCTAGCGCGACTTCTTGTTCTAGTCCCCGCATCTGTCGAACCAAACATAGGGCGGGATACGATCGCCTCCGTAGCGCGGCAGCTCAGCCTCGTGTTCGTTGGGGCGATCATCCTGACAAGCGTCCGCAGGGTGCTGTGGGGAGCTACCAGGGTGGGTTTTATGTTGTCCTGCTGTTACTTTTTCCATTGTGGCTGATATCCGAATGCATTTACTAGGCGCTGAGAGTTACCAGTCGCAATCTGGCTGCGAGCCTGATGATGCTCATCCTTGCCCAGCTCATGGGCATTTATCTCCTCTCCACTATCGTCCAGCTGCGCAGTGCGTTCCCGCCCCCAGAAAACCAAGAT
>JABCKV010000048.1:76868-96303 GCA_018282005.1 Asterophora parasitica
TGGCGTACATTGGCGGCGGTCGCTCTCCCAGCTCACTCGGTAGGACCTTGGGTATTCGACCCTTACTGTTCCCGGCGCGTCCACCGGCTGCTCCACCTCCTTCACCGCCACCCATCGCAGCGGGACGTGGCCTTTGTCCGTTCATATTAGGGATGCCTGGAGACGCGCGAGATAAGCATTATAGTTTACCGGGTTCCTTGACCACGAAGGAGATTATCAGGGCGCATGCGAGTGTCGCCCTGGCTCTGGCGCGTAATGTAACTTCCCCACTGCTAGCAACGTCTCCTGTAGTGTTTCGTCTCGCTGGACTGGACAGCAGCATGCACTACGACGGTGGATTACCGATATCGTCTTTAGCTTCTGATAGGCTCGTCACATTCATTCGGCGCTGCTGGATTCACGTCCAGATGGCATACAGGCGGCTCCGTACAGTGAGAAGACTATCCTAAATGCTTGCTGTCGAATGCTTTTATTTTTGGGTTCTCAGGAGCTTTTTCGTCGCGGTCGAGACTCTTCAGATTTTGCTTTCTTTAGACAAACGATGATCACGAAAACAAGCCCAATGGAACCTCCCAGCAGGGGTACCTTTACACACTCGCACGTGCTTTGCTTTGTGGAGAAGAATCCATCCGTGATTTTCATTTTGATCTATTGAGGCTCTCGGTTTTGAGCAAGTATTTTCAATGATAAATAATTGAGTTTTCCGGGGCACAGCGTTAGTCGTATGCACGTAGGACGTTTCTTATGCTACGCGGTGACTGCACCGCACCCATTCTGTAGGTCATCGGGACAGTCCCTGAGAGTCGAACGGCACACGGTCGGTGTACGCTACTCGCTCCTAGACGGCTAAGTGCAGTGCTAAATCAGTCTGTGCCGCTCACCCGTCCAGATAGGGCTATTCATAATTTCTCCGAGGCGACCACGTTGCTCACTGCACCAATCCGCCGAATTTCCCCGTTGTCGCGCGACGGCCAAATCCTTGAAGTCTCGATGTAGCCACTGGCGGTGCCAACGTTGACGCGATTTAGGTGTCAGACGAGGCGGCTCGAATATCGTATAACACTGGCCCTATGGTGGTCTCCATAGCAGAGGGGTGCGAGATAATGCCCAAATTCACTCGCTCAACCCAGGCATCTCATAGTCCATGGGTACATCCTTTCTCTCCAGCCACGCTGCATCCCCGCTCCCCAAATCCACACCCTTCCCACAATCCAGCCTCCTCCTCGTCGGAAGCTCTTTCAGTTCCACGCTTCTACCAGCGTCCGTCCTCACGACAACGTAATGCTCCCCATGCCACCCGATGAAGTCCACTGACGGCAGCACCGTCGCCACACTCCGCGCACTGGAGTTCCACAGGTCCGTCTGCACTTGAAACTCCTTCTCTTTCAGCTCGTTCGGTTTTGGACGGCGTTGTAGCGTGCACTGCAGATGAAGGAACGAGAGGGAGCAGAAGCGCGCAAACTGCGGTGCGTATCCCTCTAGAGGCTTGTCGGAGACGACGGTCGTAAGGTTGATGGCGGCCATCATCTGCGGGAGCGACTTCACGAGGGTCACGAGCGCGGTGTGCGTGAGGTTTGCGATCCGCACGCCAAGGACACGAAGTCCAGTAAGCTCAGGCAGCAGGCTCTGCACAAGATCCCAAGGGCAGTTCCCCAGGTCCAATCTCCGCAGTTTTCTTCTCCGCCGCAGGAACTTCGTCACGCTCTGGTAGAGCACAACCTCGTCGTCGTGACCTACGAGAACCAGCCGGAATGCCTCGAGGTGTGGCAGGAACGTGTGTTGATTCTCGATGACCTGGTCGCTGTTAAAGACCACCGCAGCCGAGCCCGGCTCCTCAAACGTCCCATGTAGTGTCAGACTCTGCAAGTTATGTGCGTGCGCAATGCGTGCAAATACGATATGCGAGATGCGGGTGTCCACGAGGTCGAGGTGCGTGAGGTTCTTGATAGTCACAGACTGGAAAACCGAGTCCCAAGAGTGGTTCCGAGCCAGGTATGCACCGAGGATGAGATGCCGGAGTGTGTCGCGATTCTGGTCGAGGACGGTGCGTACTTCGCCCATGTCGGCAAAGCCATCGTCGTCTTCTGCCCGGAGGGTGAATTTTTGGAGGTTACGGAATGCGGAGACGCCGACAGCGTCAAAGTGCCAACCACTGAGGGCCATGGATTAATACCAATCTTGAGAGGAGGTTGATGAGCCTTACATGAGCCCCAGACCACGCAGGTTGGGGTGGCTTGCAAGCACCGCCTGTACCATCTCAGCACGCATTTCCGGATACCCAATCCATTCAAACTCGACCAGCGCTTTAAATTCGGGCAACGCGGTTTTAAATATTCCTGTGAAATTCCATGTAAGTAGTCAACAAATACCCAATTTTCTTTCGCTTACGGGCCATAAGATCCAGCATGTCGCCTTCTTCGTATGCCCAGTGCAGTCGCAGGCACTTGACCTGACTTGCAAAGACTGGGTCGGCCTTGGCACGGTCAAATATATCGAGGCCGCGGTTGAGGTTCTCCGGCTCCTCGCCGAAATAGAGATCGAGCGTGTGGAATATCTGTCGCACAGCGATATCGCGGTGAAAAGAGGAGACAAAGAGCCATGTGCGCAGATGGTGCCGTGGTATTTGGTATGCGATTCGCTCCCAAACTTCGAGAGGGACGCGTTGGGAGGCAGGTGCAGCAACGAAACGGATCTGCGAGTAAGTGATATGTCAAGGGCATCAAAGAGGAGGAGGAGAAGTACTCACTTGTTTATCTCGCCGTAGGTGTGACTGTATTTCCCGGTTAGATGGATCGAGTTTCAATACTGCTTGGAAATCTAAATGAAATATGTTAACACTTGAACACACGTCATACAACGGAAACGCATGTCGAATAATGACGGTAGGCAAGCATTCCAGCGTCCGCCACGTGTAGCCTCATGCTAAAGTGAATGACGACGTACCTTGCTGCGCCTTTGCTAAAAGACTTTCCCCGCCCGATTTGCGCGCATTCCCTCGAGCCAACAAAGCCCGTGCAATGTCCACCTTGGAGAGATTGGGTGTCTTCAAGTAAACGTCCAGATAATTCTCGACCTCTGGTCCATACCTACAGAAACATAAGCGTTAAGGGGTGCGAGGCTCATCTCAAATCTCGATCCTAATTTCTCGTACCTGCCTGACTGAATTAGCGTAAGTGCAGTGTCGAGCAGAAAGTTGGCCTTGTGGTGCTGGGTCAAAGAGTGGAGTGCATCGAATACTGTAGTCGTCAGTTCGTCTGGTGGTACACGGGACATGGTAGTATGTAGATCGGAAAGGGAGATGTGAGGAATTGAGTTTCGCGGCACGTTCGCGGCCATTTAGCGTTACCGTAGCGTCGGGTCCGCGTCACGTAGGGGCTGTGCAACTTAATTCCGCTTTCTCGGGAAATGACCCAAAGGCAAGAAAAACCTATGGCGAAAAATAACAGAAAAGGCGGGGAAAGTGTGAAGGCCACTGATAAGTACTGTGTTTACTGGGAAAATATGTGAGCAATACGAAATACAATAGGTATACTACATTATTCTTCATTGCCTTCCGTTGAGGCACAACTTCCTTGAACATTCAAAGCCTCGACCGAGCCAGCGCAACCTGGCACTGACCGCGCCCTAATATCGGTTTGATAGACTCCTATCAAGACCAAATGTCAGTGAAGTCCTCTTGAGAATAAAAAAATCTGAAGGCTCACCTGATACGCCACCGTGACCTCCGTCTGGTTCAAAGGCTCCGCCTGCGCACGCGCCCACAGGGCGTCGTAGACCTTGCCATTATACACGCCTAAAGCGCTATAAATCTCCCAATCCGTGAAACCGAACGCATCACTCAGTCCGATGGCGTTGGGCAGTAGCTCTCGGCAAAGCGCGTTGATACGCAGGCGCAGAGCACGCCCTGGATCGTACGAAGACTGTCCCTGGGCGCGTAGGTCTGTTGAAATGCCGTCTAATAGTCCAAAGGCGAGGAGGTCGGCAAGGCCAGTTTCGACGAGGGTCAGCAGGTACTACAAGCGCAGAAGATATCAGCATTCAGATGAACGAAACATGGTACGGCTCGCGCACCAGAGTATACAGCTTGTATACAGCATGCCTTGTGGGCCCGGTTAGCGGGATGTCCTGCATGATGCTACCCACTTGAACCGCAATGAATGCCTCGGTGACAGCCTTTGCCACGCGCTGGTTGACGCTCGCGTCCTCTTCTTCCTTATTTGCGACCGTACGCGCGTGTTCCTGCACGAGCCGCGCCGCGCGCCACTCCAATAGGGTTATGGCAAGCGCAGGGTCGTGCCATGAAGTATCTTTTATCTCTTGGGGGACGTGGGGAGGAAGGAGGAGGCGAAGGTAGTTAGAGGACGGGGAAAGTGTGGCAGCGGACGGGATAGGCGAGGAAAAGAGAGCCTTGAAGGACTTGAGTGCCGCACGGACCACTTGTTGGTCCAAGACGAAGTTGTCGCCCTCGTAACTAATACATTTGGTTGATTTCAAACCACGGTTAAGAGGACTTTGAAAAGGAGACTGACGTCACACTGGGCAGATAGTCAGCGTACAGCCTCCCCAGGCCGGCGAACGCGCTGTAGCCATGCCCGCCCATGGAACGGCGGGCGACTTCGAGG
Organism: Asterophora parasitica; assembly: GCA_018282005.1. NCBI lineage: Eukaryota > Fungi > Basidiomycota > Agaricomycetes > Agaricales > Lyophyllaceae > Asterophora > Asterophora parasitica. The sequence goes on from JABCKV010000048.1 coordinate 81,491, forward strand.
TCGTGCACACCCAGCGAAGAAGCCATGACTTTCAGCCCACTCGTCGTCGCGTGCATCTCTGCAAGCAGGGACGTGTCGCCCGATGCGAGGCGTTTGGACATCGCGTTGAATGATTTTAGCTACGTGTTGGTGAGAGAAGGAACGCGCCGAATTACAGTGGACGAGACGTACCAGAGAACGCCCAAGCTGGATGAAGACGTAAGCATGGGACAGGATAGGGAGGAGGCGGATGTAGACGGAGGGGTAGGTGATGGTTTGTTTTTCGAGACCGTCAGGGCCAGTTTCGCCTTGTCGTCGCACAGTCGCATAACGTAGAGAAACAGTGGCCGCTGGAGAGAAGAGTTGGAAAAATGGTTCAAATCCCGATTGAAACTAACCTTTGGCCATGAGCCACCCAGCTCCAGTAACCATACTGCATCATGAAATATACCGTCACGAAACGAACGGAAGTGAATCAGGAAAGCGAACGCACTTTGCTCTGATGTACAGCATCTAATAACATGTCGGCATGGAAACAGATAGAAAGCGTGCAAAAAAACTTACCCCACCGTAGCTCAGCTTGGCATGCGGAGGTTGGACATACTGACCGTCGTCTGTGACTTGCGCGAACTTGGAGAGCATGTTCTCTTTCGGGATGCGTACACGGTCGAACTGGGCGAACCCATTGTCCGTCGGGGCGTATCCCGCCAATGCCTTGGGACCTTGTACCGAAGGTATGAGAAGAATACTGTAAAGTGTTTAAGGCAATACATACCAATATCACCAATAACGAGCCCGGGCAGAACCTTGTGGTTGTCTACTTTCCATCAGCATGGAGATAAAGTTGGAGCAGAAGTCAATTACCCATATTCCTGAGCTGAATGAAAAACAAGTGCGGCCCCATGTCCTTCCCGCCAGGAAGAATGAGCTTCGCCTGCACCACGCCGTGCGTGGACGTCTTCCCCAGGGCGCCGATCCACCACTTGCTGCTTGTTAGCGTAGGCGAATGGATTTCGAACTCTTGTGTCTCTGGAAGAAACGTAGCAGTTGTCTCGAGGCGCGCGACGTTTGTACCGTGCCCGAGTTCTGTTTGGAGGTAACACCCAAGAATTCCTCGAGTTGCGATCAGGGGTCCGTACTTTGCGATGAGAGACGGTGAGCCTTGGGAGAAAAAGACCGGCTGAAATGCTGCATAATATCGTAAGCTTCTCATTGAGTGTGATTATGAGATGCCAGAGAACACACCTATGTTGTGCAACGTGATCGGGAGTGCTTCGTCCAAACTGGCAATCGCGAGGGCGGTCTCTTCGGCGGTCCATCTGTTGATTTCCTGAAGTTCATAAATACGGTTGATCATAGATAAAGCGCGTTTATAGCGCTCTGTACGCGTCATAAACTCCCTACGGTTCATACAGATCAATCAAGACCATAGAGGAGAGTGCTCCTAACAAACCTATGGGATTTGTCAAACACGGGATCGTTCTCGAGAACCTGGACGATCTTATCTCGTTTATCCCATTCTGCCCTCCCGTCTGCAGATAATAAACTACTTTGAGAATTCCCCAGCATGTAACACTGAAACGAATTATTGGATACTTGCTGTGCAGAAAATCCCGTGTTGCAGCTAGATCAATCGACGTGCGTGCCCTGGCTTCTGCCATGTCCATTGCTGTCCGCTGCGCTGCATCGATAGAAACAGCCATCCTGATCCCGAAGGTGCAGTAGTTTGGGAGAAAGCCTGATTATTGGCATCGAAGAGAATGTTGAACCGGCAAGAAATAGCCGAGTTCCGACGCGTCACCCCCACGTGGCTTGTTGATCTAGCCCTAACCCCGGGTACACAAGGTCCTAATCAGTTTATCAAAAAAAAGCTGGGGCACTCTCTTCTCTCTCTCTGACTCCTCCTGACCTCCTGACTCTACGCCCAATTGAAATCTTACTTATTCATATTGTTTCTTCCGTGTCGCTATTTATTCCTTGACTTATGGCTGAAAAGGATGTCAAAATGATCGTGGAGGAGACGGCGGCGCCGGCGGAGGCAAAGGCAGAGAGCTCGAGTGCTGCTGTAGCCGAGGGAGACGACTTGGAGCTCAAGCGCAAGGCCGCAAAACAAAGTAAGTTCTTGGAGTATCAATTTTGGGATTGTCGATTTATCATGTTTACTACACAGTCGAATTTTACTTCGCCGATTCAAACCTCCCATATGACAAGTGAGTCTATGACTACAGTTTTTTTTTTGGTTTTAAACTAAGTGAACGCAGATTCATGTGGACGTTATACACTAAAGATCCAGATCATTGGGTTCCCGTCGAGACCGTAGCCTCATTCAAGCGCATGCGCGAATTTTCTGCGCGAGGTCACGAATGGGTCGCCCAGGCCCTGCGCACCAGTGATTTCCTCGAGGTGGATGAGTCCGGCAAGAAGGTGCGCCGCACTACTGAAGTCCAGGAGCCCAAGGGTCAGTTTGAGAGGAGTGTCTACGCAGTGAGTGGACTCAGAAGCCTTTTTATTGGTGTCACACTGACGCCCGCCACAGAAAGGCTTCCCGGACGAGGATGCGACCTTGCAGCAGCGCTTGGAGAAGTTCTTCAACAAGTACGGCAACACTAACGCCGTGCGCATGCGGCGCACTGAGGACAAGAAGTTCAAGGTGCGCGTCCCTCTAGTCCCGCTTTACCTCTATCTAATCAACACAACCAGAACTCCATTTTCGTAGAATTCTCCGAATTCAAAGATGTAGAGACGTTCTTGAAAGCGGATCCCAAGCCCACATTCGAGGGCAAGGAGCTGCTCACCATGTCCAAGTGCGTATATAAAAGCTTTTCTTTATATCCCTGGCCTGACTAACTTTTTTCCAGGGAGGCCTACTGCGACATGAAGATCAAAGAAAAGGGGCTCACGGGCAAGTCCGCGAACAACCGGCGCGAGCAGATGACCACTACGCGTGGGTTCAACGCCTTCCGTGAGATGGCGCGCGCCAAGTCCGGTGCCAAACCCAAGTCTTCGGCGGACGAGCCCAAGAAGGATGTGTTCCTCGACTTCATGGGCAGCAAGATCCCCATTCAGGTGGACGACGAAGGCACTGGAAGCATCAAGGCCGAGGACGTTCCGTTCACGAAGGGTGCGACTCTCAGGTTTGCGGGCTGTGGTGGGGAGGTTTCGTGGGCTGAGATCAAGGTAAGCTCTGCGATTATACTTTGCTGTTTTGAGCTTGTCTGAATTGTGGTGGCGCAGGACCCGATCAAGGAACTGTTCGAAGGCCGTGCACCGTTCATCAAGTATGCCCGTGGAGATGACAGCGGTCTCGTCGGGTTCCACAAGACGCTCTCCGAGGAAGAAATTACCAAAGTCAAGGACGCGATCAAGACCATTAACAAGAACACTGTGACGTGGTCTGTTCCCGAAGGTTAGTCTCTCTTTTCTTTTTCACCTCCAAAAAGCGGTTTGCTGATGTACGAACAGAGGCAGAGGAGAAGGACTTCCAAATTGAGCGTGCCCAAACCGCTGCACGCTCTGCTCTCGACTCCTCCTTCGGGACCAGGGGACGTGGGCGAGGGCGGGGTGGTTCTCGCGGCGGCCGTGGACGTGACAATGGTCGTGGCGGAGGTGGTCGTGGTGGAGGTGGTCGTGGTGGTCGTGGTGGACGTGGCGGGCGCGGTGGAGGAGGGCGCGATGGCGGGCGCGACAGGAATGCGGAGGCGAAAGAGCCTGGCACGGAAGACGCGGGTGAGAAGCGCAAGAGGGCGGTGGAACCTGATGGTGGACCTGATGTTGGTGTGAGGGGAAACACTGGCCCTCCAGTGCTGCAGAGCGCGGCGAAGAAGGCCAAGACGGACGGGGAGTCATGATGAGTGGAACCTGGTCTTCGCCGCCACCCTCGTGATTGCCGCCACACCACCGGCAACAGACACACAAATCTCAAAAAACTCTTGGTGACGCATTTGCATATGTATGTAAAGCATTTAAAAAGCAGCAGATCTGTACATAGACTGTTTGCTGTACTTGTATTCGACCTTGATTGTGGTTCCTCGCATAGCACACATCTGAATTGTACAATCCAATGCACAGCTCTGCCTTACGAGAAGAAAAACAGCCACTCCCACCTCTTGAGGGGCAGCGAGACAGTGGAGGCAAGTCAAACTTTGTACGTACTGTCGACTAGACCCTACATACATGAGTGATCATGAATACGAAGAGTTGACTGAAGAAAATCCAAATACTGCGCATGCTTGTTATGATTCAACCGGTCAGTTAGGAAACCGATAATATATAGTTCATTGGACAGGTATATGAATAATGATACGACGACTCCTTCAAGTTCAAAAAGAGTATCCATCAGAATTAAAGTCGTCTTCGTCGTCGTATTCCAACTCGGTGTAATTAGTCTCCCCATCCCACTGAACATCCCCGACAGCTGTACGCAATGGTTCCACATACAGGACTTCATCAACGTGGAAGCATTCATCTATGATCAATCTGGCGAGCGGGACGCCCACCTTCTTCCTTTTCGCCAAGCAAGTCTTCAACTCTCTGAAAACCATGTTTTCGAATCCGTGGCGCGTTTCCTCGAAATCCCATCCTTCAATTCCCAAAGTCTCGAGGGTCCGGAAGCTGGGTTTGGCAGCGCGCGTGGCTGATTTCTTGCGAGAAAGGCCATCAGCAAGAACCGAAATGACTGAGGTGGTAGCACGGTTCCCCGCGAAGATCGTGGTGAGGTGACCCAACTGGCCGAAATGTGTTTTCAATAGCTTCAGGGAAAAGGGGCGATCGAGGGTTAAAGTCTCCAAATGAGTCAAGTCAAGCGAATGAATAAATATGGAGCGATCGCCATACTCTGATGCCTTGGACATCAAGCTCCACCGAGCGGATAGGTCCTGGTACTCTTGAACCGAGTTTCTCTGCAAGGCGACGGACAACAGAGATATTGTCATTCGTCCCGGGCACATCGGTTTGATATTTGACGGATACGCGGGTGAAAGAGGGATAAACAATGTGATCGAGGAGAAAGATGCAGTTGGAAACAAGGGTACCGATTGAGAGCTCGGTGAGGTGGGGAAGCTCAGCGACTTGCTGAGCAGAAGGATGTGCGGTGACTCCGCGATGGTCGAGGCTGTCAATCACATGAAGTGTTGTGAGCCGAGTCATGGTGGAAAGGGCGGAAATGAAGTGGTCGATCGGGATTTTGCCGTCAGTGGGCGCATGGCATTGGTATAGTCTAAGCGTCTGTAGGTTGGCGACAATGGGAGGACGCACATCGAAGGCGCATGTTGAAAGGACTAGGCTACTCAGATGTGGACTAACCCCAGCGAATAGATTCACTGGCAGGTTGGCATTCGTGATGTCGATGGTCTCCAGGAATGGCGCGGGCGCGTCAAGGAGCTCGATGATTTCCTTGTAACCCGCGTCCCCTACTAGGTCTGCCGAGGATAGGTGCAGATTTTTGATGTGCGACAACTCCAACACAGCGGCTTTGACAACGGGGGCCAGGCGAGATTTGCCCAGCCTAGTATAGTATCGAAGTTCATCGCGGACAATGACGTTCAAAGGAGCCATCTTAGAACGCGCCAACATCTCCTGGGCCCACTCTCGATAATTGAATGGAATGTCGCTCCATAGACTTGGGCACTGCAATGCAACATGGCGCAAACGAGAACAGATATGGGAAACGGTGCCTATCCAGCGCAGGTTACCAGTATACTGAGGGACTCGAACGAGCTCGAAAATTACGGCCAAAATTTCCGGTGGAAGTCGAAAGATGAGGCTGAGATTGTTGTGCCGTCGGCGACAGGAAAGGAGGGTGAGCTCGGCAGCTGCCATTTCGTCCTGTAATTGAGAATAGGCCGCTTCACGGACAGCGAGGCTGCTGAAAGCCGTCGGGAGCTCGCTGTCTGGTCCAGAACTAATGTATCAATGGTTCGCAGCAAAGGCAGATGACACTCACTGTCCATTGTGAATATAGATCTGCTGTAAAGGATAGAACGATAGCGGTTCAAGGGCTTGAATGCGCGTCGAGGAGTCAAACAGAAAATTTAGAAGCCACGTGTGGCTTTTTTACAGACTTGCCATGGCCAGCTAGCTACCTTCAAAGTCTTATTCAATTGGGGAGAAAGAATAGAGAAGTGAGTGCGATGTTGATCCATCATGTATATAGTAGATGTAGACGTCAGTAGTAGTCTCTAGCGCTAGCCGTAGGCCTAGGAAAGAAAGGTGAGGTAGGTAGGGTATACTGGTAAGAGATAGTCGTGCAAATAATCATGTCAGTTGGCTAAAGTCCTAGTCCATCCGATGCCGTCCTCCAAGTCATCTCAACTCCTCATCGCACCTACAAGCCCCACGCCCAGGGCCATCGCCAGCAGAGTCGCCAAAACCACGCTCGGGCCTACCGAAGCAGCTGAATTACTCCCCGGGCTCGTACTCCCTAGCTTCCCCTTCTGAAATCCTCCATTACTCGTCGCGAGCACGGCAGGGTCTATGGTCGCGGTGTTCCGCACCCTTGTCTGTGCGGTCGTCGAGAACGTGGCAGCTACCACCCCGCCGGCTTCTGCGTCTGAGTTGGGGGTGAGGAAGACGAGTACGTAGCTGGGTGCGGGGACGGTGATGATGCAGGCAGGGGAGCAGGACACAGTGGTAATGTTTTCTGTGCCGATGGGACGCCCGTCGGAGTCAAAGTGCCCGCCAAAGGTCTGGAGATGGTCAGTACGATGCGTACTAAGTGCCAGCAACTAATACTGACTTGTCCCGCCCAAGTGTAATTTCCCTTCTGTGACACGCTTGATGCGAGCAGATACCTACGCATGCCGATACATGAGCCCCACAGCCAGCAATCTACGAAGACTGTAAACACGTACTTGACTTTGACCTCCTTAGGCCCCTGCCCATCCCCACCAACTGCAATTGACACGCTCAAATCGCTTGCACCACTGGGGTCAGTTACGAAGTTGACGATCCCCACGCGCACGGGCACACCGTTCTCGTACACCGCGTACGCAGGGGTATGGATGTCTCCATCGTTCGCGTTGAGGTCCATGATCTGTGTCGTTGGCGTTTGGGCGGAGGCGGGAAATGAGGATGAGGCGGGAGCGAGTGTTTCCGCGACTGCGAGTGCAGAGTAGTATATGGGACCGACAGTCCATTGGTGGAATGTCGACTGGTTGGTGGGTGGAGCTGTGTGCGTTACAAACATGTTAGCGGTGTGCTTTGAGTGATAAACGAATGAATGGAGACGCGACTTACGCGTGAACGGATTATAGAACACGTTTTGCCCACCGACGTGCATCAAGGCGCCCCCAAAGCCTGCCGTGGCCATCTGGAGGGAATAATCGATGCCCCAGAGCGCGGCGCCAAAGACATCGCTGACACCGGGGAAACCACCACAAGAGGCCGTGTTCGTCTCGAACATAAGGAATCGCTTCCCCTTCTGCGCCGCGAGAGCGGTCGAGTTTCTGAACTTGTCGATAATGGATTTGCCTGCATTATGGTCGAGGTACGAGGGGAATACATCTTGCGGATTGCGCACGGTACCGCCGGTGTTGAATTGGGCGGCGCAATTGTCTGAGGGATAGCTAACGTACAGACATTAACACTTGATCGTTTGCGAAGAAAAAGGTAACACGAGAAGGGCTTACTTTTCCACCGCCAGATACTTCAGATTCGCATCGAAAGAGTCGATGAATCCCGTATCCCATACTTGCTCGGGCGTCCAGTCCGCATACGCGATGTTGGGCCCTATGAGCAGGTTTTTGTTGGTTTGTTGATTTTTGGAAGACGAGTTCGTCAGCGCGTCGACGAGGTTCGCGAATTCGCCAAAGTAATCAAAAGGCCCATAGCTCTGTGGGTGCGGTGTCAGTCATTCAGGTCAAGTGGAAGGGATGTGGGATACACACCTGATCGCGATGGCCATGCCTTGCATACAGATCGGGTTCGTTCCCTGCTTGCAGCCCGATGAGGTAGTCGCCGAGGATGGCCTGTCCTTGCTCGGCGATGTCGAGGCGGTTCGGTGTGTCCAGGAGGAATGGAATGCCTGGGAATATCGACAGTCAGATGAGGAAAGTGGTGAAAAGAACACAAGACGCACCGAGGAACCAGCGCACATCAACAAATGATGATATCTTGCGCATGAGATGGAGCAGGTCGTTCGTGAATACCAGCGGCGGGGTTTGTGTCTGTCGTTGGAAAATCAATACACAGCACGATCATTCCCCGAGGATACATGATCAGTGCGACTCACAGGATTGCTCGCCCCACTGATATTTTTCTCCAACATCCTCCCATCAGGCGTGCTATCGACGAGTTCCGCTGTCTCTTGAGTGTTTCCACCAACACGGACAGTCACACGACCTGCGCGCTTCGCGAGGTTTGACATGAGGTTCAGGAAGGGAACCTGGATGAAGGTCGAGTTCTTTCCCACTAGATTTACACGTCAGTATGCTGGCCAAACGTTAGAAGGGAGAAGAAAGACAGAGTGTACGCACAGACTTGATTCGCCACACTCATCTCGATCGAAAACCCGAGGAACGAGCCCTCCTGTGGAATCGAAAGACCCTGTACATCGCCCCCGCTCTGCAGCTGCAGAGTAAACTGAGTGTTCAACGGACTAGGCACCGGTGGTGGGATCAACGTGGTGGGGTTGTACGCCGCAGCGCCTGTGTACTCCGCATCTGCCGCAGCGCTGGTTGGTGTGGGCACAGTGGGCGTCTGGTGATACACTGTGACTGCTGCATTGACCTGGACGAGGAGGGAGAAAATGGAAAAACCGACGCCAAGCTTGTGTGACACCGACCCCAAGTGCATGATGGCGCCAAGGATTCAAAAATGACGATGCCAAGTTCAGCGCTCAGGGAATGATCTCGAGAATACACAGGTGGACTCAGTGGAGGCCAAGAGACGCTGAGAGAGGATACCAAGCAGAGACCGAGAGAAATGAAGGGACTAGCGCGCAAAAGATGGCTGCAAGGCGGTGTAGCAACGAGGCAACGGATTCACGGGGATAACTCGAACGGCGTCCTGGCTCCTTTGTTCATCGAGTAATGATTACTTCGTAACTCTAAATAGCAAAAATGCGTTTCTCGACGTATGCTCGCACCATTCAGCATGGGACAAGCATAGGAGCTCGAGATGTGTAGGAGATGGTAACGGAATGGATTCCCAGTGAGTCTTGAGAGAGTCAGGCCAGGAATTGCCGGCCGGGGCGCCGCCGCCGCATCTTGCACTGCAAATGTATGGTGTTCATAACCAGCGCGCGCGGAAACGTTTGAGGGAGCGGGAAGACGGCCTGGAGTGAGTGGTTCAACTGAGAGGGCGGAAGTGGAAGTGGGAAAAGATAGGCCGACTTGTAGTAGTAGGGTCTATATATACCGCCATATTAAAGCGACCGCTGGTCGAAACTAAAATTGGATTGGTCTGCTTCAAATCGCAAAACAACGTTGTCAAGGCTGCAGGGAAAGATAGAGAGCAGGAAGGCGGATCGCAGGCTTTAGCTTTCTTGGACAATCAGACAAGTTACGCCACCGAAAATCATTAATTGACCATCTCCTACTCTACAAAACATAAAGTACTCGAGCTTGTCAAGGCTGCCATGGCATCGACGTTCGCCTTCAACTGCGATTAAAAGCTAATCAGCCAAATGGTAGAAAGTACAGTGGCATGGAAAGGACCCACCACTCGGAATCAGTCGAGCTGATCGAGCTCAAAATCCCGCGTGTAGAGGTCGTCGTCAAGCCCCAAGTCGCGCTTGAAGGGTCGGCGGCTGCCTTGATCGGAACCTTTGGGAAGGGGAAGGGGTTTGGCGCGAGAGATGCCCCCGAAAGGCCGGCGGCTGCCTTGCTCGTAATCTTGAAGGGGTTTGGCGCGAGAGATCCCTCCGAAGGGCCGGCGGCTGCCTTGCTCGTAATCTTGAAGGGGTTTGGCGCGAGAGATGCCCCCGAAAGGCCTGCCGCTGTCTTCCTCGCCCTTTGAACTACGCGCAACGAACTCCTGCTCAAGCTCGCGGGTGGCGAAGTGGACGCGCCTCTCGCCGCCAGACCCACCGCCGCCAGACCTAGTGCCGCCAGACCCACTGCCGCCAGACCCATTGTTGCGAGAGCCCCCGTTGAGAATGCTCCTCAAAGGCTGGTTCGGCGGATTTTGGGGAGGGTTCTGAGGCCTGGGCCTCGGCCGAGTATCTGAGCTCTTCTTCGGCTTCTCAAGATACCCCCCAAAGGTCTCCTTCCGGGGGACGAGGAGCTCACGGGCGTACATTTCCTCGTCGAAATCACGTCCACCGATGGTGGAATCTGCAAACTGGACGCGCTTGCCGCCAGTGGCTCTGCGAGGCCCTCCAGAAGGGTTGCCATTGAGTAGAATGCCCCTCGATGGCCGGTTCGACTGGTGATCTTGGGAAGGGCGGACTGGTCTCGGCGTCCTGTTAGTGTCATCTGCGTCCGGGGCTGGGGTCGGTTTACTACGCGTAAACAACTCCTCGAACTCGCGAATGTACATCTCTTCGTCGAACTCGCGCGCCTCCAACTCGCCAGCGTCAGCGCTCGCAGGAGCCTGAGGTTTAGGAGGGGCGGCAGCCGGGGTGGCTTCAGCAGCAGGCTTGCTCTTCTTAGCCTTTCCATCTCCCCACAATCGGTTCCACGTGTTGTCGAAGAAGCCGCGCGAAGAGAGGAGCTGATCATCGAAATCGCGGCTCCTGTGGATGGTAGCAGGGCGTGATAAGTGGTCCGCCCGTTCCGGGACGTTGAGGCCGCCGCGCTCGAAGAGCTCGTCGTCAAAGGCGCGGCTGGAGACGAGTTGATCATCGAAATCACGAGACTCGATGTCGACAGAAGTGCTTTGGCCAAGGGGGAAAGCAGAGGCGAGCGTGGCACCGCCGACGCAAGCAATGAGAGCAGCCTGGGAGTATTTCATGATGAAGGTCAAGAGTGGGGGAGAGGTGTCAGACCGGCTGAGAGTGATTGAGTGAGTGAGTGGCGCGGAAAGCTCAGAACCAGCTGAGATATGGGGAACTGACAGCCTGCGCAGCTCGATTTTATATGTCCACAGAGCCTCTGGGTCGGACATATTAACATCATATAGACCATGATGAACCTGGGTGATCTTGGCATTCAACGAAACCTTTCGAAACGCATCATGAGTTGATCATGAGGTTATACCCCGTACAGTCAAACCTGTCATAACCCATGGTCCTGAAAACCCGTACTCTCCGGTCATGGGTTTTGGGGTTCCACGGACTTGGTTTGCAGGGAAATATGGGAACCCTCCCATACCCCATAACCCATAGCGCCAGGACGGGGTTCATAACCCATAAGTCACCAAAAATGCGTCAAAAATTTGTAAGTATTATAGACTACAACCCATATGTAGGCTACTGAAGGTGTTGCGAGGACCGTCGTGGGACCATTAGAATCGTCGGAGAAGCAACAAAATCATCAGCACCTGCCCCATTTAGTTATTTTTCCCTGACGCGACCCCAACACAAGCAGTAAAACGCGATGGCGAAGAAGCCTCTGGCACGACTCAAGGCGCAGATAAAGTCGCGCAAAGATGATCTTCTGTCCAGGCTATCTCAAAGCCAGCCCATCTCTAGTGACGACGAAACATGGCTGGACAACGAAGCCAATCTGGTTGATGAGGATGCTGTCACTGAGGCGCAACGCTGAGCAGTTCAGAGATTGGGTGACGATGCAGTTGAAGAGAAGCCGTCTCGTCGCGAGGCACTCTCTGCGGCATCGACACATCAAAAGTATATCACAGATCTTGATGATCCATTTGCGCGCAAGTTAGAGGTTCTTCTTTCAACTTTCGGCCGCCAAACCTGCCTAGACGAATTCCGCTCAATGAAATCGACTTCCATTACTGATTACTTCCATAGAACTACCTAAATACACTATTTTAGCCCATTTCAAGCCTCCTAAGTGACCCCTCCCAGAAGTGATAACCCGGACTTTTCGGCTTCCACCAAAGGGTATGGGTTATGACAGGTTTGACTGTACTTACCCGGTACCGCATATGCGAGGGCCATCAGAGCTGAACTATCGATTAATCGTTGCAGATCTCCATCTCTCAAGGCTGAGCAAGCTGTCGACCTCGGCACAGTGGAATAGCATCGTGTTTCATCGGCCTGCCCTTCAATTGCCGTGAGAACAGGGATGCGCTGAGACTGAGGCTCGCATGATGTATCAGCCTGAAGTGTGAACGAGTCGGAGGTGGAGAAATTCTCAGAGAAGAAAGGCTGCCAAGCTTTCGTGAGATGATGCTCTCAGCTCTGATGTGGCTTTGATGTCGGGTATTTCATTTTCGAGAAGGACTCCGTCGGCGCCTTTCTCATGTTCGCCATTCATCAACACAGCTGAGAAACCGGGTAGAAAATGGAAGCACAAGGATGGCCTTATGCGAGTAATTGCGGCTTCTGCAAAAATTGTAAGGCATAAAAATGTAACAAACTTCTGCATTGCAGAAACACTCAACCCCGTCGTTTACGCCGAGAGGTTGCGCTTCAATTCATCCCCAGTTCCCCACCCTGCCAATCATTTCTAATACTTAAGAGTGTACTGGTTAATGACGATCGTAGCCACTGGCTGACCTTCCTTGACATGGGTTCGGGTCTTTTTGAGGTGACCTACACTGCGCCGCCTTCAAGGGTCACTGCTGCATGCGCACATCGGCCTATAAAATTGAAATGGATTCGTTATTCAAGCTGTCAATTCATAATCATAACATCATCGGATGCTTCCTCGGAAGAGAATGTAATGATCCTCCCAAGCTTTACTTTACAGAGTAATCTGAGTGTTGTGGCAGGTAAATAGACCGAATTAAATGGTAATCCCATGGGTAAGTAAATCGGTAAGTAAATCAAAATCGTCACAGCCATAAACCATCCTATCCAAGGGGTGTTAGAAATGCTTGAAATCGACTTCAGGGAATGGGGCTCACAATATTCTTTAAAACCGTCATCATCTCCGTGATTTTGATCGCGGCGCGGGCAAGGAGCTGCCGGCGAAGCCGTATGTGGAAGAGAGCGCGGCAAAAGCAGCCTCATAATTCTTCTGGTTGGCACCGGAAGGGAATTCATTGGAAGACGTCGGGCTCGACGAGGACGGCGACGAGGATGATGATGATGATGATGATGATGATGATGATGAACTCGACGACGGCGATGATGTGGGGGAGCGCTTTGGGACAGTGGGCACGCCACCAGCGTATCCGTACGACGAAGACAGAGCCCCAAACGCTGCTTCATAGTTCTTTGTAGGGGATTTTTGAGCAGCAAGGGGCACGAGGGTGGACGAGGAGGAGTTGGCGGATACTGATTTGGAGAACATAGCTAGGGTGCTTTAGGCAATGATAGCGAGACTATTATGCTTGTAGCCTGCAGATAGGATCGGTGGAGAACGCTGGAGTAGTTATTGTGGTTCTGTAAGTCTTTCCGGACGTCTTTTATATATACTTCAAACGTGCTCGATGTGCTGTGCATTATGAAGCGGCTTGGAAGCGGCTTGGAAGCGGCTCCGTCAATTGCGAGGCCTAGGTCCAACGGAGGCGCAGCGACGATGACATCGAGTCACCGACTCTTCGCGTAGATCCATCCGACGCCACTGGGAAAGGACTTGAAGAGCGCAGCCGCAGCCGCAGCCGAGTTAAAGTGAGTCAAGGACAACATCAGCGGCCTGTCCGACAACATCGGTCTTGTGCCCACTCATCCTGCGCCGCCAAGGAGCTGGTGCGTCAGATGTTCAGGCCTCAGGAACTTTAGATGCCGGGAGAGACCAGAAGGTGAAGCAGAAAGGTGAAGAACTTGCAAATCCGATTGACGATGTTGCCAAACTAAGGTCAATAGTAAAGACCGCACTCGCCGCAGCCTCATGGTGCGTAAATTTTGCGTTAATTGGCAGGATTTTGCAAACGTTCGACGAACGGGGGCGCACCGAGATTCTTTCCCGGTCCGAGAGTGTTTCGAATACAGAAGCTCGCTCGCCGGTGTAAGTTCAAAATTCGCAATTTTTGCCAGGTTGACGATACTCCACGGCGCAAAACAACAGTGCCAGGACATCTCTCATGAGGCTCCTGCCACGGCACATTCAGGATCTTGAATATCTCCTCCTCTGTCTCAGAAGCAACGATAGTCCCTGATTTTCGTGCGAGAAAGGGAAAGTATTTCAAGGGAGTTTCTTCGAGAATCAAGCTGCGCCATCAAAAACATCAATTCATGAGGAATCAATGAAGATTGGGAAAGTGGCGTCAGACCAGCTGAGAGTGATCAAGTTAGTGGCAAGAAAAGCTCAGAACCAGCTGAGATATGGGGAACTTACTACAACCTGCGCAGTTCGCTTTCATAGACACAGGATCAAGTACCAGAGCTGAGTGATTTGCTTTTAGCCGTGTTGCGTGATTGCCTCAGATTTAGCTCGGACACTGCAAGGCTATGTGAGGGACATCAGAGCTGAATCAATCGAGCTGCAAATTTCACGCACGAGCGGTGTGGGCGCTGAAATCGAACATGTTGAAATTTCAACATCTTGCTCTTCGACACTCGTGCCTTGTAAGAGGACGAAATGACATAGCAAGAATGCTGCGGGATGCTGTCGTGACGAGTCCTTGTCTGTCGGGACGTCCTAGTCTCAATCCCAGAATCCTTGAACAATCGATCAAAATCTAGTGATTCTCACAAGCTTTACTTTACAGAGTAGTCTGAGTCTTGTGGTAGGTAAATAGACCGAATTAAATGGTAATCCCATCAGTAAGTAAATCAGCAAGTAAATCAAAATCGCCATAGCCATAAACCATCCTATCCACGGGGTGTTAGAAATGTTTGAAATCGACTTCAGGGAATGGAGCTTACAATCTTCTTTAAA